>CAJNDT010006202.1:1367028-1442770 GCA_905221615.1 Symbiodinium sp. CCMP2592 | reverse complement strand
CCTACCCTACTGTACTATATTACCTGTGGTCGCATACGACATTAAAGCATACTTTTCGATATTGTGCAGGTTTATACTACACATCATATTGCATACTTTTCCTTAGTATACGTGCTCTGATGCCATAATGCTGCCACTACTGATGGTACGAAGTAGTAGGGGCTAAGCTGAACTTCTGCAGGCCGCATCTGCTCGTGCACTCATGTCAAAAGCTGCGCCGGCTCTTGCATTCTAAACCCTCAAAGAGTACAAACATCTAGTTTCCGAAGCGCTACCCTAAATGCCGAAGTTGGAGAGTAACCCACGCAAGAGCTTCCAAATAGACCCATTTAGTGCCAGCCACATACTTGAACGGGCACGCATGTTCCAGAGTTGCAAGTCTATCATTTGTAGTGGTAAGGGGGCAATGCCACAAGACGCGGAGAAGCGTCGCACCCAGAGAGCTGAAAAAGCAGCAGCGGAGGGACGCAGGTTTGTGGCCAAAGGGCCACAAACCAAGGTCAAAGTCAAAAACCCTGCTCCGAAAGATGCTGCTAAGATGACCGTGAAGAAGAGCCCTGTATCCACCAGCGAGACGCAACCGTCCGAAGCCATGCAGTGGAAGCAGATGTACGAGCAGAAGTGCAGGGAGTTAGAGTTAGAGAAGAAGCACTACGACGAGTCCCGGAAGACGATGCGCGAGGAGAATTTGACTTTGCAGACGGCGAACTTAAGTTTGCAGAAGCAGTCCCTTGATTAACCGCATTGGCACTGCTTTGTCCAGGGCTGTTTTGTCCCATGAGTACCATGTCGATGTAGTGATGCCTCGGTTAGTCTTGCGCACGTGGGCGATGCACACCGGGGTTCCGTGGCTACCATGATGGCATCCTTTGAACTGTTGTTGTGTAGTTCAATGTAAGTCGAATATTTTGGCGTGCGCACACTTTGGCTTGCGATTGAGGTGCACACCACGGAGTAGTGCATTGTGAGATTGCAGTCGTGCTCACGCCACAGTTGGTGTGCATTTTGGAATCATGGGACTAAGGCTTACAGAGAAATCTACAGACTGCAAAACCCTCTATGCCAAGTTGATGGAAGCCAGGGGCAAGATCGCAGGATTGGAAGAATGTCGAGACAGCAGCAGTTCTTGGGGGGCAAGCAGAGATAGTAGAGGCAATTGGTGGACGAAGAAGTGGTAAAGCCGCCGAGTGTTTCACAAGCCAGCCACAAAGTGGCGTGACATTTTGAGGCACGCAAGCCTGTTGCAAACAGAGTATAGTGGAAACAAGTTAAGGCCTTGCGACGCGGGGGTGAAGATGCAACTGGTCTCGAAACAGGGTTGTGTGATGTTAAAGCCTGTTCTCAATTTTTGTGAGTCCTACCTGGCCGAACCCAGTTCGTTGTTTCTGCGTCTCTGCGTGTGTCTCGTCGCTGCTGTGTGTGGGGCCTCCCCCCAACCCATCCCACCACACGGCCAGGTACCCAGTTCGTTGTTTATGTGTGCCTGTGTATTTGAATATGCATGTACATATCATATACATTTAAAAACCGAAATAATCATAATAAGTATTCATCAGACCCTTTGATTTCCTTAGACCGCGAAGGTGCGATTGGAAGATCCGGGAAGGAGAAATGCAGGATATAACTAGCTAGTAGCCTAAAGGATGACGGTCGTGCGTTTATAGCACGAAGGTGTTCTGCCGCACCTCGCTCCAGAGCCTGTTCGTCCTAGTACACTGCTACGCACAAGAAGTACTCGGGGCAAGGCGCTCATGTCATGTCCTTTCCTACAAGAAGTACCTTGACCCCTGAGCGCTCACTACTGACTCTACTAGTACAGTCTTTTGCACAAGAAGTACTCTGGCCAAGGCGCTCATGTACTGATATCAAGAAGTACCTTGGACCATGAGCGCTCGCTAGTTGACTAGTGGATAAGAGCTCGCCCGGGCTGACTACACTAGTACAGTCTTATGCACAAGAAGTACTCTGGCCAAGGCGCTCATGTACTGATCTCAAGAAGTACCTTGGACCATGAGCGCTCGCTAGTTGACTAGTGGATAAGAGCTCGCCCGGGCTGACTATACTAGCACAGTCCTATGCACAAGACGTACCTCGGACCATGAGCGCTTGCTAGTTGATTAGTGGATAAGAGCTGGCTGAGACATGGACCTTCATGTCGGTAGTGTGGACAGAGATGAGTTCGAGTAGGTGAGGAAGCCACTCGAGATATGGAATGGAGCACATGTGGTTTGGCATGAAACAAGCCTTGAGCGACTTTTGTAGGTCTTTGCCACGATTGCAGTCCCTAGGAAGTGGCGCAAATTGCCTGCCATCAACTTGGAATGTTGATTGGTGCTCCAGCAGCCGATGCAGTGGCTCGGGCTCCCTATCTGTGACAGCTGCAGTTTCCTTACCTGCCGCAGCCGGTGAAGTTGCACAGGCTCAAGCCCCAAAACTGCGGCAGCAGCTGGAGTTGCAAACTCGACGGCGAAGAAACTGTTAAAGCACAGCTGGTCGGATAGTACGAAAACGCCATAAATACCGTGCAAAACGCAAGTGCTACCAAGAATAGAAGGTTTTAGCACTCATTAACACTTGAAGCGCAACGTTCCAACCAGTGGATCCTGCCAGTGGTTCCTGCCAGTGGTTCCTGGCAGTGGTTCCTGCAGTGGTTCCTGCCAATGGTTCCTGGCAGTGGTTCCTGCAGTGGTTCCTGCCAGTGGTTCCTGCCAGTGGTTCCTGGCAGTGGTACCTGCTAGTGGTTCCTGCCAGTGGTTCCTGGCAGTGCTTCCTGCCAGTGGTTGCTGCCAGTGGTTCCTGGCAGTGGTTCCTTGCAGTAATTCGTGCCAGTGGTTCCTGCCAGGGGTTTTTTGCAGTGGTTCCTGCCAGTAATTTTTTCCAATGGTTCCCGGCAGTGGTTCCTGGCAGTGGTTCCTGGCTCCTGCCAGTGGTTCCTTGCAATAGTTCCTGCCAGTGATTCCCGGCAGTGGTCCTTGGCAGTGGTTCCTGCCAGTGGTTCCTGGCAGTGGTTCCTGCCAGTGGTTCGTGCCAGTGGTTGCTGCCAGTTGTTCTTGGCAGTGGTTCCTGCAGTGGTTCCTGGCAGTGGTTCTTGGCAGTGGTTCCTGGCAGTGGTTCCTGGCAGTGGTTCCTGCCAGTGGTTCTTTGCAGTAGTTCCTGGCAGTGGTTCCTGGCAGTGGTTCCTGGCAGTGGTTCCTGCAGTGGTTCCTGGCAGTGGTTCCTGCTAGTGGTTCTTGCCAGTGGTTCCTGCCAGTGGTTCCTGGCAGTGGTTCCTGCCAGTGGTTGCTGCCAATGGTTCCTGGCAGTGGTTCCTTGCAGTAGTTCCTGCCAGTGGTTCCTGCCAGTGGTTCCTGGCAGTGGTTTCTGCCAGTGGTTCCTGCCAGTGGTTCCTTGCAGTAGTTCCTGCCAGTGATTCTCGGCAGTGGTCCCTGGCAGTGGTTCCTGCCAGTGGTTCCTGCCTGTGGTTCGTGGGAGAGGTTTCTTGCAGTGGTTCCTGCCAGTAATTTTTGCCAATGGTTCCTGGCAGTGGTTCCTGCCAGTGGTTCCTGCCAGTGGTTCCTGCTAGTGGTTCCTGGCAGTGGTTCCTGCCAGTGGTTCCTGCCAGTGATTCCTGCCAGTGGTCCCTGGCAGTGGTTCCTGCCAGTGGTTCCTGGCAGTGGTCCCTGGCAGCGGTTCCTGCAGTGGTTCCTGGCAGTGGTTCCTGGCAGTGGTTCCTGGCAGTGGTTCCTGCCTGTGGTTCCTGGGAGAGGTTTCTTGCAGTGGTTCCTGCCAGTAATTTTTGCCAATGGTTCCTGGCAGTGGTTCCTACCAGTGGTTCCTGCCAGTGGTTGCTGCCAGTGGTTCCTTGCAGAGGTTAGTTCATGCAGTGGTTCCTGGCAGTGGTTCCTGGCCGTCCTTCCTGGCAGTGATTCGTTGCAGTGATTTCCTGCCAGTGGTTCCTGGCAGTGGTTCCTGTAGAAAAGAAACACTCACTTCGGAGATCATCCCGTCGCTATTACGGCATACAGCATGTTGGCTCGTGTGGTGCCATCCTGTTGCTCAATCTGATGCTACAGCGTTCGCTCGGCCATTTACATACCGGTACGACTTGATTGACAGGCTGATGCCCAATAACCTATATGTACCGCTTGCTTACCAAGTTCATCGCATTGATATGTATGACTGTGTAAGTTCGCGAAGATGTTCATGCAAACGTTAGCAGGTGGTTGTGTCGCATTTCCAGGCACTCTGGTTGATGACGATGCTGCAGGACCTAGTCAGGCTACCTCTGCAACGTTGTGACGCAGTCATACCAGCATTTTGCAACGTTTGCGCAGTTTCCCGAAGCTGCACCTCAGTCGCCAATGCCACAGCCGCACTGGTTCTGAACCCTGAGCGACCCGTAACACACAACTCGTCCCAAAGTGCCTTGCAGGGATCTGAGCCGAGCGTTTTGATTTAGTTGGAGTGTCTGGCAACAGCAGAACTGTGCTTCGAGGCCTGCCATGGTGCGAGTGCGATTCTCGCAATGCCCCTGGTTCGCGGACGAGGACCATGAGTCGCTTGCCAAGAATAGATGTCGCATCGAAACGCCATCTACTGCCAGCTTTTATCGAGGACTTTCATTTCTCGCTCATGCACTTGGATCCCGCTCAGGTTTGTCTCCGGTCTTCAGTCGCCTGCCAGTACCTTGAGCTTACGCCTGAGTTTTAAGCATACCGGGCTGACTGCAATCTAAGCTGCGAGTCTGCCCTAGCAGCCATAGCGGCTGCAGGCACTACTGACCTTGGATGTCCTGTGGCCCAGCGCCGAAAGTGGTCCTGCTGCTCTGCTGAATCAGATATGTTTCACTCGACTGTCTAGCTATGTCAGTTCATGGGCATGAATCCTACAAGGGCGCCTCGATGATGGCGGACATTGGGTTAAAGACGCGCTTCCGCCTTGGCAAGCTCAGTTGCAAGTGACAACTCTATCCTGTGCGGGAGCAGCACGAGGCCAGACATGGTCGAGAACCTCAAGACGAAAACGGTTTTTGAAATGCCCCCCGGCACGACGCGTCGCAGGCAAGTTCTACTTCATGCATATAAATCAAGTTCCGAGGGTCAACGCTGCATCCGGCGAAGTCTTGCTGCCGAAGACGTCGTCGCCCAAGCGCCTGTGAACCACTGCGGTTGGACGCACCGCTTTGAGCATCTTAAGCTACACAGTTGCTGAGCAGCTGCGCTAGGCAGAAAACGTGCAACGAGACGACGCCGTTTCCTGGCAGCGCAAGGTGTGATCAATCCAGAGATGCATCGCACAGAGAGAGGTCGTATAAAGAGCGAGAAGGAGAGGTTAAATATGTCTGTGCTAATGCGATAGCAGCCCTGCAGAAATGCACTAAGGAGGCAGCTTGCCAAAGCAGTTTTGTCCATCCAGTACAAGATTGCAGCTGCCAGGTAACCAGGACTTAAAGCACAGTACAGTTTCAGTTCCGGCACCCGTGGCTTGCGAGGCAGTGGCAGACAGGGTGTGACTATCCAGGCGAGCATGTCTGCTGGGTACTCAGACTCCCAGCCAGCTGTGTAGACAGAACAATGTGATGCTCCGATTGCTCGCGTCCACGTTGGAGGGGAAAACGTTCACTTCGGCAAGAAGTATTGTGGTCGTTGGCAGAAAACTGCCCCATGGAGCTACCAAGCTTTCATATACACCAGATCTCTGCAAGCGTCATGCCTGCCTGCTGATGGCTAGCAGCCGTATCTGTTGGACCGATGCTTAGGCGACGGCTTCATGAAGACGCTGGTGGAGAAGATGCGGTGGCGAAATCAGAGCGAGAAGTTTCGCTGTTCGATATGGCCACAATTTCTTGCAGATCAAAAAATGGCATCACGAGGTGCGATTATCTTAGCTGCGTTCGCTGGTAAGTACCCTTGCTGCTTTTCTTGACAGCTCGGTTCTGATTGACAGGCGCTGCCCGCAAGTGCGGGCCAGTGAAGATGCCATCGCGAAACAAGCTGACCAGGCTAGGGCTATAGAACTCGATCATTGAACTCACTATCCGATAGACAGTACACCTTGCGTGATCTCTTTCACGTCGCAGGAGCCAACAGCAGCTCCAGGCAATCATGATGCAGCAGCCGCCAGAGCGTGGCTTCACTGCTTTCACAAGTAAAGCAATATATGGTCAGAGCCGTGTCAGGTCTGCGTCTTGATGCCTGATTGCTGGTGAGGTCACGATCGTTTTCGAGACAATTGCTTGGTGGATACTTTCCGGGCCCTGGGCATGAAGGTCCCTTACCAGCAGCACGGGCCCTTCTACGCTCTGAAGGACTATGAGTCTTCTCTTCCAGCTTTGTCCCAGATTTTGTGTCAATGCGACAGCGATAGGATGGCCGAAGAATGCTTGACAGCTTCCAGCTGGGATCCGAGTGCTAGCTTCGTTTGAGGACACTTGCTTGGTAAACATAGTTCCAGTCTTTGCCGACCAAGGCGAAACATCGTTCCATGCAGCTCTGGCATTTTGACGGTTTGCGAGGGAACGTTCATTGTGGCTCACGACGAACATTTCGTTGCTGTCCGCCGAACCGTCGATGATGGGCTGCAGGTCAACTTCGGGAACCGCACTCACAATTGGGTACCTCTGGCACTGCGGTCCACTATCAGCAGAGCTTTCGAGTATGACCACATCTTGAACTTATGGTGTCTGGACATGTCCTTGTGCGATGGGTTCTTTCAAGTCGTACCTGCCGATCTTCATACTTCTGTGGGTGGTGCTGACGTGTCCGGAGGCAAACAAGCCGAAACTTCGGCCATGGAGGAAATTGCGGACATTCTTGATCACTTTCCAGTTTCAGCTCAGGATTCCTACATGAATGTGCAGTTCCCGTTGCACAATGACAATGACTCCCGATCGCGAAGTCCGTCGGCAGGTGGAGATTTCTCATATGACATCGATCAGGATGGAAGCAGCGCCAATGAGTCCTCCATCCATGCACCGGTTCCGCGGCATCATCATGACATACTGAGCCTACGAAGAGTGTCCAACTTTGCGGTTGAAGATGCGAGCGACTGTGAGGATGAGGGATTTTGGGATCTCCGACCAGATTGGTACGAACGTGCCAGGGCTCGAACTGTTTCATCCCTGACATTGGCGCAGTTGAACTCCAGAGAGTCTGCAGGCAGCAGTGATGCTCTCGGAGGTTCTCAGGCGCTTCGCCTAACGAGCAAGAAGCGATCCATGCCAGAGACAAATCCCATGACGACTGCCCAGAGACTGCGCTGCTTGGAGTCCAAGTTCGATGCTTACAAGACCAAAGGAAGACGGATGGCAGTCATGGATGGCTTCTTCCCGAAGCTTCTGCACAGTCCTCAGATAAAGATTCCGTTGACCCCGGAAGAATTTGTGGCTTTGACTGCAACAGAAGTTGATGCCCTAAAGTATCTGCACCCTCACCCGCGAGATTTGCGGGTGCAGTTTTTCCAACAGGAGCACATGTATTTCATCGACAGTCAAAAAACACAGGGCTCCGTCACGAGCATGATCCACACTTTCGGCCACCACTTCGACGCCGATGCTGTCATTGCAGCCATGTGCGCTGGCCATCGGTGGCCTCGGGCCGGCTATCTAAAGGAGGACATCACCTTTGGCAGCATTCACAAGTTGCAGCTCTTGGCCCCTGAGCTTCTCCATATGCTTGCAGGTCGACCCAGAGATGATGTCCGCATTTGCGAAGTCCTACAACGGCTCCGCCTGCATTTCGACATTGAGGTTGAGATAAGCGCATTGACGTTGAGTGCACAGACCATCAAAGAAGTTTGGAAGGCCCGTGGCGCCGAAGCTGCTCACTATGGCACGTACATGCACTACATCTTCGAAGCTTATCTCAACGGTCACAGCGTGCCAGACTCACCTGAATTGCGCATGATGTGCAAATTTCTCGCGAGCATGCCAACTACCTGCGTTGCATGGCGTACCGAGTGGGTCATCTTTGGCGAAGACGAGGATTTGGCTGGATCCATCGATTTTGTTGCGAGAGACAGCGATGGCACTTTCTTGTTGGTCGACTGGAAACGAACATCAGGCTTGGGTGCAGACACGTCAGCCCATCGCGCACGCAAGATGCTGCCACCGTTGCAGGATTTGCAGGACATAAAAGCAGTGCACTATGATCTCCAACTGAATGCCTATCGCTACATTCTGGAGAAGTACTACGACGCGAGGGTGTCCGAAATGTTCGTTGTGTGTTGTCACCCGGAACATGGCGACTCGCCGTTCGTGCGCGTTGTGCCAAGATTGGCGCAAGTGACCGATGCGATGATGGCTGCATGGCGCGATTGCAAATGTGGGGCAGATCGAAGAAGCGCAAAACGACAGCGGCTCAGGTCAGGCGTGCTTCATTCCTTCACCGCTTTCTTCGAGTGCTACCCACAGGCCGTGGCTCTGCTGCCTAATGAACGGGACTTCGAGGCTGCATCGAAGCGATGCTGGGAAAAGACGATGTGCACCGCCAGGACGCTGCTCAAACTCCTTGCGGAGAAATATCAACAGAAAAACTATATCATCTATATGTTCGTTCACTCCATGCTGAGGAGTAACCCAGATCTACAGAGAAGAATGGAAGGTCTTATCCCACACCCCTCTGTGGATGACCCTTCGTTGCGCGACTGGCTCGGTGCCATGGTCGGCTTTCTCGTGGTGTATTGTCCTCGATGCTGTGATGCTCGGGATCGGCGCCGCTGGAGCACTGTGGACATAACAGCTGCCGGTGGGACTTCAACATCCGCAGATCTTCCCGGTGGATCCCTGCCACAAGACGTGTTGAATCAGCTTCCAGCCTTTTTCTTTTCTCTTCCATATCTTCAGGCGCTCGCCTGCACATGCTCTCATGTGTTCAGATCCATGCGAAGGCTGGAGCATTGCAGAAACTGTTGCATTCCGATGGACAGTGAAGAGTTCCATGACGAGCAGGTACTGCGACAATTGCAACCTGTCTGTGCTGCAGCTCGCAGTCTGACCATCGCGACGAAACAGTTGGTCATGTTCCAAAGTGTGCCTGCAAATGCTTGCATAGTCTGGCGTGTGAATGCTGTGGTTCGGCATCGGGCAACGGGCAACCGGGTGGTCGGCTTTCTGTCGGACAATCCCTTGTTGGGTCACGCTGCTTTCGATTTATGGCTGCCACGTCGAGTTTCGGGCATCTACATTGGCGTCCGTCAGTGGCAAGGAGAGGAACGTCGAAGTTACTTCAGGGTCGACAATCTGTTCCGTAACGATACCACATGGTCCTTCGGCTTCAATGACCGCCCAATGCAGCCTCATCCCGGAAGAGAACGGTACCGAATACTACCTGATGCTGTCAATCGCTTCCACATGCAGTGGAACCAGCACTCATTCAAGATATGCTTGAACGGCGATGGTGTATCTTCTGTCAGTAATCGTCAGCAGCCATTGACAGCTACGCTTGCCCAGGTCTTCGTTTGGGTGTATTGCAGGCCCGATGCCCAGGGTGCTGAAGCGAACTTGAAGCCTTTGCCGTCATTCATACAGCTTAGTGCAGAAGTGAAGTGTGCTGTGTGCACGCGGGAGTTTGGCATCCGTGATCTGCGATGGGCTGTCTGTCCTGATTGCGGCACTTGGATATGCAGACATCATGTGCAGAGATCTCCAGCGAGACTGTGCCCGCGTTGTCCGAACATTCTGCTGGACTACGTGGGAGGAAAGGCGTCGGCCAACTTTGATCAGGTCGAGCAGCCACAGCTTCCCGGATTTCCGCAGGACCTTCACCAACAACATGTGGACAGTGGGTTTCCAGACTCTGACAGGCCAGGAGATGTCTCAGGTGGCTCCGCATACGCAGCAGATCTACCTCAAGACGTGCTGCTTAGTTTGGCAACTTGCTTTGCATGTCCAGATTATTTGCAGAGGTTCCAAGCGTGCTCTCGCAATTGTCGCCGCGCAGTGCTGGACCCTAATGCTTGGCAGGGCCAAGTAATTGACATGGAACCACGAGGCCCAAACTTAGCACAGTTTCTCCGTGCGGCACGTCTGGTTAGCTTGTGGTCCAGAGCTGATGCAGTGGTTCTTCCATCTGGGCGGCTCTCTAAGATGCCGCAAATGCTTCAGAACATGCGAATTGGCTGGCAGTTGGAGTACAAGGCAGCACAAGACGTTCTCAGCACATTGACAAGCTATCTTTGGGAATCATCCCGCCCTCTTTTCGGCCAGGCCGAGTTTTCTGTCACTATGAAGCATCCCGCCACTGCACTGATCGTGGGCGTGCGTGGGACTGACGTGCGTACTGGTATGTTTCGGAGCACATACTGTAGGTTTCAGCGCCCGTTTCGGGAATCAATGTCTGCTGCTTACAGTATGTACGGAGAACAACCTATGCCGGTGACCTGCCAGCGGGGACCGCAGCTCCCAGCAAGTGCAACACACCATGTGAAAGTGGCATGGTCAGAACGCAGGCTGACAATTTGGCTTGACGGATGCTTACAACCAAGTCTGCAGCTGCGGCCGCAAACACCTTCCGGCCCCGGTCCTCATTCAATATTTTTCGCAAAGATTTTCGCTTTGCCAAACTCAGGGCGTGACGATTTTCTTATGCGAGCTTTACCAAGCAAAATCGAGGAGCAGTGCGTCATCAAGTGTCACTCCTGCATGTACACGAGCCGGCTTTCCACCCGTAGCTGCCTGTTGTGTGACCAGTGTCTACATTGGTTTTGCTTCAGGCACATACAGATTGCGGGGCCTGCAGCTTTATGTGCTCCGTGTGCAGAGACAGTGATCGACGTGCTCGGCGGCGCAACCGCGCTCGAAGAAGTCACTATGGCCTGCGGGGCAGCGGCTGCTTCAGGTCTGGCCAACAGTCCAGCTTGTGCATCCCAGGAAACTCACATGCCAGCAATCGGGGAGAGAGTTGATGAAGAGGAAGCAGAAGCAGTTGCCAGCCATCAGTCTCAGGCAGGTGATCAGCCTGTTGCGGAAACAGAAGCAGTTGCGCAGCAAGACGAACGGCTGACGCAGGAACTGGAAGCCATGTTGGCGGATGATGAAGTTGGCAAACAAAACAGCTTGCTCCAACAAGCCAGGCAAAGACGTAATTTGCCAGGGGCTTCCGACACGATGAAAAGCTTCGCAAAAACGTTTCGAAGTTTTCGGGCTCTTGCAGATCAGAAGCTGCAAGACATCGTCCCCATGCAGAGTTCGGAGGAGTCAAGCATTCCTGAGCATGTGGCACGAATCCGCCGACAGGTCTTGCACCGATTTCCAGATATGGACGAGCAGCTCGTTCGCGTGACCGTTGGCGCTGTGGCCGTATACAGATTAAGGCTCACTGACATACATCTGCGAGAGCTGATCATGCTCTTGTGGATCGTCGAAGGCGAGTCACATATGAGATGTCATCACGGGAATATTTACTTTTTCCACAATGGTGCCTTTACAGTGCATAGAGGAGTTCCGCCACAGGGTGCACTTGCTAGATGCAAGCGCTTCTTTCTTCGCTTGGAAGGCTTGTTCCGCCTCATGGGTTCGCCACGTCTGGTCACCGACGGTGACGTCTTGGATCAGGTTCATCGCCTGTTTGTCGCACAGAACAGCTCCGCCCAGTATCTTTTGAATGCTTGCGAGGACGCAGCAAAAAACCACATTCCCAGCGTCAAGGGCCGCCAGGCCCGATCATCGCGGGCGCTCGAAGCGGATGAAGACATGCCACAGCAAGATGGGCATGCGCAGGAAGGCCCTACGTCTCGCTGTCAAGGCACCGCAGACTCTCTTGCCAGAGCATGTGGCTCATTGCAAAATAAACTCCTGGATGACAAGATTTTCAATCTTGTGGTGGAATGGTGCGAGAGTGTACAGACACGAGCTGCCGGAGTATCATACACCGACTGTGCCATGCTTTACGACACAGCTCCTGGTCAGCACGTTGTGCCTGCACTGGGGGTGCCTGAGGACAACATATACGTTCACATTCCGCATCCGCTGCTGAGCAACATCGGCGACCCAGCTTTTCAAGCTGCAAGTGACAGGCTTGAGAAGTTCTATGCGGAGACCTTCTGGTTGAACAACGATGTGCCTGGGAGTCCTTTATTACACAAGTTTGTGTAGTGTAGTTCAGGTAGATGAATTTTAGTTTCTGATGCATGCGGTGCAGCAGCAGCCTTTGATGCTTTGATGAATGTGACCACACGCCTTCCTCCACTGTCCAGGTCTTTGCTTGCAATCAAGCGGCCATCGCGCTAGCCAAGAGAGGTGAGAACATCGTGCGATGCTTCATTGGAGTAAGTCCGGGAGGCCAGCAACAAGTGAGTGTTCGGTGTAAATAAGATCCTGCAAATCTTGACCGCGTAATGATTTCCTGTGTTCGGTATAGTAGTTCATTACTTGCGTGCTCTTGGATATTGCACAGGTGTCGGGCAATCCTTGTACAGTTCCCATCTCCACGCAGTCTACGCTCCGAATCACGCTTTCATCGACCCGAATATTTGGTACGATGAGCACGAGATGAGGAAGCAAATCGAGCAGTCGGCTGGTTGCTTCATCTTGACAGCGCAGGAGAAGCCCGAGAACTCTCGCCGGATGCGAGAGGACCTGTTCAAAAAAACCATGTCGGCCGACGGGATTGCTGGCCGAAGGCCGTATGGTCTACAGACGCGGATGATCGAATTAGTTGGATGGAAGAGGTACGAAGTAAACAGCATGATTCGTTTTGCAAATGTCTGTGAGAGAAATTTCCCATCGGCTAACAGACGAGGCTGTGTGTGGCACCCAAAGGCACGGTTCATCGATGAGGCCATCATTGCTGGCCCGTATCCCGATGCGAATCGAGACGGCTACTTCAAGAAAGATGAGGAACTCAAAGCGTTTCTGAAGAGCCCACCTTGTGTGGCAGCTGCTCTGCGATTGCAGCACGCATTCGAGACAAGTCATGGGCCACAAGATTGCAGGCAGATGATTGAGGACCTCGCCAGCCAGCCTCTGACGGAGGATTCTATGAGGGAAGCATGCGGTTTGCCTCCACGTCATCGTTCAAGCGAGCCGGAGCCTGCGCTTGCGGTTCCAGTTGACCCAAGCAGCCAGGACGAAGAGAAGGAGTTGATCCAGAAGCTGAGGAATGTCGCTGCAGCAATCCAAGAATATTGCCTCCAAACGAACAGGAATCCGATGACAAAGGGCATGTGGAAGTATGTGAAGTTGCCAGCGAACCATCCTACAAACCTTGACAGAGAGATGATGTGGAAGGCTTTACTTGAACGCAAACTTTTGCTGCCTGTCATCGAAAAAAGCGAGAAGTACAAGGATGCTGTAATCCCTTTCGTAGACGTGGGGAGGCCATTGAGTGAGGTCGTCCCTCTCCAGATAGATACAGACGAGTGCTTACACCAAGAAGTGCATGATGTAGACGCAGCCAGAAAGTACATACAAGGCAATGGTGGCAGAGAAGCAAACGTAGCCACGATCATCAAATACCTGGGTGCTGTGGCGAAGCACCTCAGGAAGCCTGGCAGAGCAGGCAAGCAGAGCGCTGCTCGGCACGACGAGATTGCTTCACTGGAAAAGCTATCCAAGAAAATGTCGGACCGTGAAGAAACACTTGCAAGTTTCCTTGCCCAGCAAGAGAAGCAGGAGACTATCGCCAAGAGGCGACGAACTGGCAAGACTCCTGGCTCACGCATCGAGACTCCTGACTGTTCTTATAACCGCTGTTTTCAAGGCCTTGTGCGTACGCGAGCTTATGTGCAGGGCTTGGCAGCGCAGAAGTTCTCTCGCAGCATGCAGCGTATTCTTTGTCCTGACACACATGACTTAGACATTCAGAATGCTGTGTTCGTGCTGTTATCTCAGTTATTGCACAAGCTGAATGTCAATTCCACAATTCCAGAGCATGTGCTGAAGACAATGGATGAATGTGCCACCAAGAGAGATGAAATTTGTAAAAACGACCTGAAGGTTTCCGTTCAGGACGGCAAGAAGTTGCTGCACGAGATTTTCTTCGGTTCCGGTATACCTGCTACCCATGCCAGCAATGCGTTCTTGCTGCAACTCCAGAAGGCTGCAATCTATTGCAAGTGGCTTGCGTGCTCTCTGCTGCCTGATGTCTTCCAGCGAGTCATGACTTTGCCAGACAAGCCGAATCCGCAGGCTTCGACCCTTTTCTACATGTATGCGGCAGTTGAAGATTGTGTTCTCGATGCCTGGGACCGAAGTTTGTGCGGACGGCGTCCGCGACATGTTTCACTACATTTCGACGGCATCAGAGTGGGTGGGATAGATCCCGCCGTCGATGTGAAGACTCTCTGCGATGAGGCCACGCAGGCCATCCGAGAGAAGACGGAGTTCGACGTCAGTGTCGTGGAGAAGCGTCACTTTTTCTTTAGAGAGCTATGCCGATCGCCTCCTGAGAGCTCAGAAGTTCCAGTCGAGCACGAAGAGCTTCTAGCGCAAGGGAATTGCATTCCTCTTGCTCTCGTTCGCTTGCTGCCAGACAGACTGGAAGATGTCATGAAGGTTCTCAACAAGAAAGACCACAAGAATGCTGCCGCAAAAAGGACTGGTTCCCGATGCTACAGCTTCATGTTGAAAGAGCTTTCCATACAAGTCGCGCCGCGATACGGCTTGAGGCTAGAGGGTGCTGGCCAATATGTGCTGCACTCAGAGCATGATGGAAATCCTCATTGCCTCGGCTGCCACATCCGAGACAATGGTTTGGTGGAGATTTGGGACGGCGTGTACAAGACCAGAATGAACACGTCTGAGCTGATCCAGTTCGGCGCAGCATCGCTGGATTCCAGTACCATTGCAACCTTCCAGATCGTTGGAGATGCCGAACCTGACCCCGATGCCGCTGCAGATGCATCTGCTTGCTCTATTCTGCTGGGTTTGCACGCAGGTGCCGGCGAGCTGCAGGAGGAATGGTCAGAATGTCTCCAGGACGTTTGCGAATGTGTAGGTCCTGATCCTGGTTCCGAAGATGAATGTGATGTGATGGACGAAGATGAGGACGAAGTCGTGGTCAGAGTTGGTGACTCTTTGCTCACGCAGCTTCGGCAACAGGTCGAGCGGTGTGCAAACACAGTGGGACGCAGAGTACATCGATGCCCACTGTGTCCGTTCAGGCGGTTCCAAGCACCATCCAGGTTGCAGGAGCACATTCGCAGATATCACACGGAAGCACGCCAGTTTATCTGCAGTGGCACGAAGCAATTGAAGGTTTGTTGTGCCTTGTTCGATCACGACCAGATCCAGGGATGTGCTCGTGGGAACTATTTGGCCAGAAGCTCGGAGCTACTGAGAAGTATGGTCGCTCCAGCGTTGTCTCACACGGTCAATGAGATTGATCGTGAAATCCGCTTGGTGCTGACCGGTCGAGGACCTGAGTACTGGGCACAATCGTCTCTGCAAAGTTCCAATGTGAGGCGAGTCAGGAACCTTTACTACACCCATGAGTTTGCGGACCTTGTTTACCAGGAGCTTCTGCTATGCCATGCGAAGTGCAAGACTGTAGCCGGCCAAGTTTAGCAACGACAGAACACATGTTCTTGTGTTGTAGTAAAGATGTTCTGTGATCAGTGGCTGTTGTCTTTTGCGCCCCGCAAGGCGAAACCCAGGATCCTCGTTTCCATCATGGCGCGAGGGTCACAGTTGGCCTCTTTGTTGCCTACGGATGTCCGGCACTGGTGGCCAATCATCGAAGACGTCTTTACATCGCCAGCAGTCGCTTCTCTGACTGTCAAGCTGCTGACCACCTTCCGCGACCTGAGGGAGTTTCAAGTTATCTCTATCGATGCAACCATAAAATGTTGCATGGGAGTTCTTGGGCAAGAATCCTACCGCGCACCTAAAGCAAAAAGAGATCAGGCCCCGTTCGACGACGACCATGCGTTCAGGCGGGTTCTTACGGTCAGAGGGCGTACAAGTGCCGTGCTTGGCATGTGTGCGATGGCATCAGAAAAGGCTGAAGATGTCTGTATGGCCCTGTCGGAAATGCTTCCGGCGGATGGGCTTGGTCAAGTGCAGTTCCTGTCATCGGATTGTGCCTCAACCAAGCTCTATGCCGAGTTGAAGTGCATTATGCCCAACCTACAGTGTCTGGCGCTTGATCCTATCCACCTCTGCATCGTTTACGAGCAGCTAGCCTCGACTTTGTAGGAGATGTCACAGTCAAGCTTGCAAGCTTGGGTAGACCATCACATGTGCTCAGGTATGCGACATGGCGGAAAAAAACGCCAGGCGCTGTGTTCCTCCGCAAAATCATGCACAAGTTCAACATGGTGGATGCAAGTCTTCCTTCTCAGCACTGGGGTCATTTCTACAGAGGCTACGATAGCCGTCAACTTAGCCAGCAGGAACAGACGCGCAGAACCTACATTGAAACCGGTGCTTTTGCCAAAGGCAAAGCTCGTAAAATTGTAGCGGAGATGGACAGCTCGAAGCCCTTTCTTTGCAGACTGGAGTTCATTGAAGCCTTGGCTGCACTGGCTGCGGTTTTCAACGAGGACATGGGACGCAAGGTAACTGGAGCCAATCAATGCATCTCCCACATACTCTGGTGTGCTGCTGATCCTGATCGTGCTGAATGGTACTTCAACAACCAGCGGTTCAGGCACACGCTGAGTCACGGCCTTAGTTAGCAAGGTAACGTTGGCATGAGTATGTGTCCACCTTCGTACTGGTTCTAGTGCTGCGTCAACAGGTCGAAAAGCCTTGACGTTCCTTCCGGCCGGCACTTCATCCAATGAAGCCTTGCATGCCGAAATTAAGTCATGGTTCTTGCAAACTCAGCAGATTCATAAGAGCACTCTGCGCTTGAAGCTGCTGATATTGACATTGAGCAAAGCTCTGCCTCATGCGCTTGCATTGCAAGCATCAACCATCAGCCAAACGAACAGCAGACTTCTGCTCGCAAGGCTCACTGCTAAGTCAGTGTGGTCTCACGAAGAATGGCAGCGGTGGTGCTCGTCATGCCTGGAATCTGAGAAGGTACAGAAGGCATGCTTATCGTTTACTCACGAACGTGCCGCAGAAGTGCGTAAAGTGCGCACGTGGGCTCTCAAGCGGCCCTCCGCGTCAAAAAGGCAGAAGCAGAAGCGGACCATTTTCACTGCAGCTCGAAGATCGAAGCTGCGCACACAAGGGGTCCGTAGGTGACGGTGACGCTGGCATCCTGAGTGCGCTCAGAGAAAGAAAGTTGTTCGTGTGACATGCTCGGTTGTTAGGGCATGCTGTGTCTGAGATTGAAAAGTTGTTTCCGGCATTTGATACTGCCGTATCGGATTTTGTGCCGCCTTTGCTACGCATGCCGGTGTACGACGATCATCATCGGGAGGCGCATGTTGTCAGCATAGCAGTGTTGGTGGCCTTCTTGGGATCACAGCTTATTTGGAGGCTGGAAAATGGCCGACGCAACAGCCCGGCCTGGGACTGTTGGCCGGGGTGGATGCAAGTTACATTGCCAGTTGTTGGGAGAGCCCAGATGTTAGCCGGGATCGTGATGCTGCCCAATGTCAACTGTGGCTGTTGAGGTGGCCATAAGGGAGGGCGACGTGATACGTATGTCGGCTCGCCGACAAATCAGCTTGCAGGGTGGGCCACATCAGACCTTCTGGGACTGTAGCCATCATCTCCTTTGACGGTTTGCCATTCCACAGCTTCTTGCAGGAATTTTATATGTGGTTTGTCAGCCATCAACCCTTTTGTGGGGTTTGTCACTTCATGCCTTCTTTTGAAGTCCTGATGATACCAATGCTTGTATCTGATCTATTGAGCATGATGTCGACGTATGTCGGCTCACCGACAAATCAGCTTGCAGGGTGGGCCACATCAGACCTTCTGGGACTGTAGCCATCATCTCCTTTGACGGTTTGCCATTCCACAGCCTCTTACAGGATGTTTATATGTGGTTTGTCAGCCATCAACCCTTTTGTGGGGTTTGTCACTTCATGCCTTCTTTTGAAGTCCTGATGATACCAATGCTTGTATCTGATCTACTGAGCATGATGTCGCAAAGAGGGTGCAAGCCGAGCTGTGTGAGCAGTTGGAGTTCAGGCTTCCGAGCATTGGAGTACAACCCAGGTGCATTCATGATGCAGGTAAGAGCACAGAGGGATGTGCATTGTATGTTACACCGGGCTGAGTGTTCACACTGTATAACCGACCGAATCAATCACATTATACGTAAAGGTTCCTGCCTCATATATATATACATATATATATATATGGAAAATGCCATGGTATTACTTCTTCAGCGCCCCACACAAGGACCCCGGGGGCCTTGGTGTTTGCGGCTTGGGAACGGGGTCCAATGAGGGTTGAAGGGTTACCGGGTCCAAAAGCCCATGAATTCCACTATCCGTGAGTTCATGTTGAGACTTCCGGAACTCTTCGATTTAATGCTTCAGGGCTCCCCTGCCCAGTATTACGATCTCTGCTCTCGCGCCAAAAGTTTTTCTATCGGCTGCCGCACCAGCTCCTCTGGGAGGTATGACCCAAGGGCTTCCGAAGCACTCAAGAGCGATGTTCCGCACAAAGCCCTCAAGCTCTAAACCGCAAAAGACCCAAGGAGCACAGCACCGAATTACTGTAATGAGCAACACACGGGGACGTCCTCTCGTGAAGCTACCGTTCGATTCGATACTGGCCCACACAAAAGCAGAAGCAAGCAACAGAAGCCAGGTGGCTCATGCATCTTTAGGCGAAGCATTTCGTCGGGGGAACACCGTTCTCCACTCCTCTCTCCGTGCCAGAACCTCTAACTTTGCTTCTCTCTTTCTCCCGCTCCCTCTCTATGTCCAGGCGTTTTTCTTCCCCATACAAGGCAAGCAAGGATTCACAGGTACTGGTCTGGGCTGGCCAACTTCTGCAAGCTCAGCCAGGCATCTGACAACTCCACACCAGCAGAAGCACCACCCCTCAAACCGCAACCAGAAGTATAGCCAAGCTCATCTTCCAGAGCCTGTTACCCAGCAACAGTAGTTAAACATCCCGAGACAAACCAAACCAACAGATCCAGTGACGGCCAAGCCAAAATAGGCCTTAAGTGTATGAAAGCATTGCCGCGTCTTAGTTCAAGGTTCCGACATTCTATGAGAGACACACGCCGCAACACCTAACTGAACTGTGAATAGACCCGGAAGCAAGCCAAAGCTTCTCGAGAAGACTTCCCCATGCTGCCGGGTGGAAGAAACCACACAGGAGGAGAGATCCACTGCTCTCTCAAACGATCTCATCTGCTGCAAGCCAAGGTTGCGCTTCCAGGATGCGGAAACCGCTGTGGACCCTAGATACTCTAGATGTCTCCTGCAGTGAAAAGTGCTTCTCCCAAAGCCGGAAACCAGACAACCAATGCGTGGAGTCGACGCATTACGAAGCTGCAACATCGACTGTGCAGATGCGGTCACACCCACTCCAAAGCACAGCAAACTCGACGAAAACACAGCATTGGGGTAAGCATAGCTACCGAGATAGCTCCCCCGAGTGATAGGTCTGTAGCTCCGTACGATGCGAGTCTGCTGCTCAACTAAGTGGAGCCCACAGTGATCTATGCCGCAAGTCACTCTCCGCCTGTGCTTTCAGATGTGTGCTTTTTCCTTTAGGTAGCTAGAACCTGTAAGCCAGAAGTGGTCAACTCGTTCTACTTGCCCTAAATGAATGTTCTATTAGGTTATGTTGTATTAAAGTACCGTATAGTCTAATACAGCAGTATCGTATATTGCCAAACGCAAACACCCAATCGGTTAGTCTTGGCTTCTCCTCTCCAACACTAGGGACCAAGCCATTGTACGTTGAAGCTCTGTCGGTTCCCTGTAACGGATTTCCAGAGAACGCCACACCCGTTCAACCAATGCAGGCGGTGCTGACAAGGCTCGGTGTCTCCCAGGACAACAAAATCACATGCGAATTCGGTCCTTCTTGAGGGCTTTATAGGGCTTAGGGTTCAGGGTGTAGGGTTTAGGGTTTAATAGGGCTTAGGGCTTGCAGCAGGCCTGTAAGATGCTCAGGGACGCTCGCCTTCTGCTCAACTGCCTGAACTTGACGACTTCAAGCCCAAGCCAATGCCAATTTCACTGCAACAAATACACGAAATATATCAAGGTGAGAGATCAACAACAATCATGACGACAAATAGTCATAATTGTGCTAGAAGCAACAATAGCAGTAATGACCATGCTATATTCATAGATTGACAGGTCCTCCAACCCTTCGCCGAAGCCATTCACGCCGGCTCTGGGTTTGAAGGTCGTGCCCGTGCTTCAGCCACCTAAGTTCGGGTTTAGGGTTTAGGGTTTAGGATTTAGGGTTTCAGCCAAACGGCTTGCTCAAAGTGCTTTCTATGCTTTGGTGTCTTTGGTAGGGAAGCACTAACTTTTGTGGACCACCATGGGTCTATGGATGTTGGACTTCGCGGCTCTCCGCTTACATGGATTGCAGAGGCGCAATACAAGTTGGATACTTCTCAGTTTTAGGAGCCTGAGACCACACACACACAAACATCCGGTCCTTAAAGGTCATAACCTGTGATTGCAAATATGCATTAGAATAGGGCTTCAGGGGCATATTATACTATAACTCTCATAAGGAACCCTAGAAATAATTAGGTAGTGGTTTAGGCCCCTATATTAAATAGTGTTTCGGCATGTCACGCAGCAGGTAGCCAAGGTGTTGGCATGCCCAGGGATCTCACCATCTCCTTAGCAAGTTGCATGCTTGCGAGCTTCTACTCTACCTGTAGGCTCATACCCTACCCCTGTTTTAGGGCATCTACTTTTCTATACAACAGATCATAACCACAAAACTAGGTATCCCCAAAACGGGGTAGGGTATGGGTAAACTGCCAAGGCCACAGAGCCACCTCTTGTGGAAACAGGCCACCCTCCCGAAATCTAATAAAGGGGCCTTCATAGTTAGAATATGGTTTTGGGATGTTTTGGGGGCCCATACTACCATGATCATAATGAAGAACCCCGAAACAAGTATACGCAATTGTTTAGGGCCCTATGATCGGCAACACAACGCTCTTGTGCTCAGATCTTTCTCTGGTAGCCCTCTCTCCCCGAGCCTGCCTGTGCGAAGCAACTGCACCACAGCGTCGTGGTTCTTCATCTCATGGGCCCTCGATGCACACTGCGTGCGCGAGAGATGAACGCTGACAATGCTTGGATAGATTCCCGGACTCTCGCCAACCCGGCAACCCAGCAAAACCGCAAAGCTGCAAGAGACATCCCGGAACCCGTCCTGTCCAGCGCTGTCTTTCCATGGGAATCCGAAATGCTAAGATCTGCCCGGCCATCTATCAGAGCCTTCCTCGGCTGTCGAAATGGGAGTTTCCGAAAATAGGGGACCCTACTAATATAGTACCCTAAATAGTAGGATCGTTATTATTATCAATACCCCAGAATAAGGGAGCCCTAATTATCATCGAAACTCCGGAGCCCTCCGCAACAATGACGGGCGGCCATACGCATGGGACATCCGGACCTAGCACTATCGCCCCCTGAGCGTAGAACTCAATTCCCACCTCCTGTATTCGCCAACTTGCTCATCGATCAAAAACCCGTTAAGCTTTGCATAAAGACTTGAGATATGGGCTGGGCAGGTTCCTGCATCGCCTTGGTCCTCGGATGTCTCACCTTGCGTTCTTTGCGTTGGTACCTCCTTTGGTTCACCACGCATCGCAGGGAACTTTGCTAATCGAAAAAAGGAACGTCTGCAGTCCACAGCGACACTCCCCCCTAAATCCCTGAAACCTACATGCACCCTGGACTGTTACATACCTCTTAATTGCGCACAGTGCCATGTAGGGCTACACTACGACGCACGTTGCAAGCGTCGCCTGCTGATAGGACGTTTGCTGCCTTGGCTCAATGCCCTGTTGTTGCCCAGCATGCTGCAAATATGCAGTGCAGACATTCCAGCAGCGACCTCGAGCTGGGAGGCTTCTAAGCTGCAGTCAAGCAAATAGCACGAGTTTGAGGCTTGGTGCATGCTGACCGCGACAAAACTGAGATCTTGCAGCTCGGGATGTCGTGCAATTGTTGCGGTGGCGTAAGTCATGGCAAATTCAGTCAGCAGCCGAAAACTCGCCGCGCACTGCAAAATGACGTCGCGTGGGACCGAGTGCCCATGTGTCCACTGTCAACAACGCTACATATCTTTAATCCTGACCATGCCTATAAGACGTATAAGACTACCCTTAGCCTTAAACACATAGATATCTCAGAACTATCCCCAACTGCTACACTGGTACCCTGAAGAGACCATGGACGCCACACCCGAAACTCCGCGCCTTGAGCCGGAAGCCCCTCTAAAACCCTCCAGAGCCCTCAACCCTCAAGCCCATAATACGTACCAGAGACCCTAAAACCGAAACTCCGTCCAGCCACGTTCAGGATGGGCTCCGACTCCGGTACCTGATAGTTCACGTCAGCCTCAAGAAAGCCGGGCAATCCTCTAGGGCTCGATTCCGTGTTTAGAGTTCAGAGTTTTGGGATTTGAAGATCCACTTGAGGGCCCCATTCAGTTTCAGGTTGCTTGTAAAGGCATCGTATTAGGGCATGATATCGGGGCCTTCATATTTAGACTGGGATCTGGGGGAGTATTCTATACTCTGACTATACTCAGAAACCTCGAAGCAGAATACTAGAAATCATTCAGGCCTGCATATTATAAATGAGGTTGAACATTACAGGCTCCTTCAAAAGTAGTTGCCTTCTAAACGTTCAGGGTTTCGGGCCTTACGGTTTGCAGTGAGGGTCTGAGGTTGAAGGGGCGAGAGCTCGCCAAAATTCATCAAACTACTCCAAGGTCGCACTCCCGGCAACTAGACGTGCGCAGTGGGCAAGAGGCTCAAGCGCGGCAATCGAAAACTTATTCGACCCCTCTTGCCGATGAACTCGACACTGCCGAGGCCCAAACGAGAGACCAGGGCCTATATCTATTACACACACATATATATATATATCTGTGTGTGTGTGTGTTTATGTATTCATCCAGGTATATATATATATATATATTTACACACATGTGGTTGTATAACAACCCCGTATAAACAGCCTTATTCCTGAATGTCGTTATCGTTCTTATTTCCTCTGATCGTTTCTGCATGAAAACCGCGTCATCGTTTTGCTATCGATTGTTTTCTTCTTGTCGCTATACCATAGAAAACCATCCAAAACCGATGAAGGACATGCCAACACTAATCCTACACAACCCGCACCATCCCATGTGTAATCTACATATATATATATATATATATGTATAGATGTATATATATATATGCGTGTGTGTATATTATATATATATATACACCTATAATATGTATTTGTGTATCTATTTCGGCGTCGGGTGGATGTCCTGAAGACCCAGGCCTCTGCATTCAAAAGTTCTGCCACGAGCGAGGCTCCACCTAGCGACCAGAATCAGAATGGGCGACAAGCTTGCGAGATGGTAACAAAACCTTTGTCGTCGAAGTACTCGAAAAAAGTAGCAAGAATGATTCTAATATTTGCTGTTATTCAGCCCTTCTTGCAATTTTCTAGATTTACAGGTGCAGGGTTCAGGTGACCAGGGTTCCTGTTTGCTTGCTACGCTGCCGGCTAGAGGCTTTGGAAATCCGAGTCGCGGGGCTTTCCTCACACAGGCCCTTTAACCCCTAAACCCGACCCGAAAGAACCTACCTTTGCAGGGCTCCTTGTTGTGACTTCCTTGTAAAATCCTTAACAAGGCAGGGTTGTGGTGCTAAGGTAGACCTTATACAAACCCTAAAACGCTTAAAGCCTATGCTCAGAGACTCGAGCGCCCCTGCGAGGGGTCTGGCTCAAAGCTCCCACCAAAACAAAATGAGTCTAAACCGTCTAAAGACCCATAAAACTTTCTCCCGCGGCCCTAAATACAAAGACCCCTGAAGCCTAGAGCCCCACAATAACAACTCCTGGGGCTGTAAACCGAATCGAAACTTCAAAGCTTTGTCTGCGCCTCGAAGAAATTGAATTGCTTGTGGCTTTTCAATTCCAAAGCGGAAGCTTCGATTGGAACAGGTATTGGTGCATGAAATCCAGTTTAACACGGGATGACGTGCAATTTTGAATACGAGATGCTGGTTTCAATCCGTCCGAATCGAGAAGCTGGCGATTTACATTAGATAAAGGCGTGTAAGTTTAGCTTGGTCACTCAGGACCAGGACACTACGCGCACTCATGGGCTGCATCTGGCGTTTCGGTGCAATACTACACACTAAGGCGTCGAGCCCTAGTTTCCGTGCGAGTTCGAAAAAATCTGTGCGGCATATGTCCAATATTGGAGGTCCATGGTCACTGAGTTTTGTAACTGGTACTCGTACGTTCCTGGCGCTTCGAGGTTGTGCATCCTATGTCAACTCGCCGTTAGTATATGCATGGCTTCGTGGGACAGGGGAAGCGGGAGTACAGTTTTAGCTCCTGGCTCCCTCTGCCAACTGGCTCAGGAGCGATCTGTTGAGGCTTTGAAGTTACCGAACCTTCCAGGTTTTCGCTTGCAGGCATGTGAAATGCATGGTCCGCATCGATTTTTGGTCAGGTGCGAACGGGATCCATGCATCACGCGAATTGTGATGGCCATCAAGAGATGCCTCGGGCCTCATTAGGTTTCCTCGCAACATTTCGAACCTCAGCACCCCTTGCATTGCCGGCCTTGTTCAATGGAAGGCGTTTCTACGTATGAGGCGGCAAGATGCGGCAAGCTAATCCTCTGCAGACGCAGCGAGAAGTAGAGTCCACGAGCATTTTGTTTCTGCAGCCCGACCGACCGACCGCAATCTAGTACGGAAGCTAAATAGCCGGAAGCAAGGGCTCCCTGCCCATGCGGCTGCCTTGAAAGCTGAGATGCAACAAGGTGGTGTGAACCCGAGCACCCATGGAATTTCGACGAATGATCGGGAAAGTATCAACTGTAACCCATATTGAGCCATCCAGGAGCTATCCGGTCAAATGCAGGAACAGTCTGGAACTCGTCAGTTGAACCTAACACGCAGCGGCTGCCATGCCAAGTATATGCATATATGCGGCCTGACAAGGCGGCAGCAATCAGCGGAGGCCAAGTGTTTGCACACGGTTCCAGAGCATCGAAACCGTTCCTGGGTATGAAGGAATCCCTTCTGCAGTTTGGGAAGCACCCCGTAATTAAAACATCTAGAGGGAACTCTTGGAGCTTGGGTTGGGCGTCAGCGTTCAGGATGCCTTAGGGCAACAAGTATGATACTATGCCAGCGTGATTGCGTTTGCCACTCGGGGGCTGCAAACTGCAAATATTCACCATCAGCCATGAGTTTGGCCATTGCACCGCAAGTCGCACTAAACTTTGAACATCGAAGGCCGTCAAGCCCACTACACGGCTTTGGGGGCCGACGGGGGGAGAGGGGGTTTCAGCATGTCCATCATAGTCGCGAAGGCAAACTTTTTTGGGGGGTTGTTGACTCTTGTTGACTCCGCAGATCCTAGATCTGCTTACAAATCCGTGCTAAAGCGAGCAACATCAATCCATAACCCTAAAGCCCAAGACTATGTGTAGGTGGCACATGTCAAAGCACAACGGCCGATTTTGCCTGTAGTGAGTTCTTGGACACATCTACACGACGCAGGTGCATGCCCTAGAGGACATGAAAGATGCACTATCTCCTCAGCCACAATCCACATCCTGAAACCCAAACCCCGTTTCAACCTCGACCCCACAACCCTAAACCCTTTTGAGTCCTAAACCCTGAACCCAACGTGAAAACTCAATTTTCGGAGCCTTGACAGTTCAATAGGCACAGAGGTTATTTCGCCGTATAGCATCATATAACGACTATATGGGTGATTACTCCGGCTTCTAGGTTCAACCATGAACCCTAAACCCTCCGAACCCTAAACCCTCCGCATATGGGACATAATACCCTGAATAGTAGGATCCTTAGTCTTCATAAGCACCCCAAACTATGGTACACCAATTTTCGGAAACCCCCTTATCAGCCTGGGACCCCCGCCATCGCATGAACGAGGATAGATCTGCACGGCCAGAAACTTTGCCGGAAAGAAATCCCGCGGGAGATCCCACGTTGAAGCTGTCGTTTTGCAGCCTGAGGATGGCATCCAACACTTCATAGAACACAAAGCTTAGGGAGTTTAGGGCATTGTAGGCTTAGGGTTTAGGCTTCTTGTAAGGTTTATAGGATCTACCAGAGATTTGGGATGCAGGATCTACAGCTCTACGGGATCTACAGCCGCCAAGACTTATGATTTAGACTTTCTGCTTTCAAGGTTTAAGCTTGTACCCTTCATGGAATTTGGACTTCACTGGCTCGGATTCTATTCTCGGGACCCACAGGAACTAAGCCGGGAACTGTCCTTTCTGTTGGGGGGTTCTGGCAGGTAAAGTTGGAAGGGTCCGCGGAAGCCTCAGACTACTGTTCCTGCTGCTGCACAAGTTTTCCCGTTCTGCTGCCTCTTCATGCCCTCGGGTCCCCTACAAAGCATCGATAGCCAGTTCCGCGACATCGACGGCTTCCGACACAAACAGAAGCCAGAATGCCACCGGCAAATGGTTGAGCCTCGGAACTCACAAAAGAAGTAAAGCTCCTGGAGTTACAGTTTCAACACAAGTTGCGGCCAAGTGGCGAGAGATTCTGCAAGTAGAGATGCCCAGTGTTCAACATCACTCTATACCTTCGCCACCAGTGTTTAGTCATGAAGATCAGGCCCGTCTTAAGGACGTGTAAAGAGCCTACATTTGCAGGCCCGGCATACGCAAGTCCTCCCGAGACATGTTCACTCTCAACCCCCTCAACCGTCAAACGATAACGGCTCCCATGTGGCCCTCCCAACTCCAAAGCTCCGTCGGAACTTCGACGGCAAATCTCGCGATGCTCGGATGTAGGGTCAGACCTACTATACCCATAGGCCCCAAAGTAGTTCCTTTTTGGGATTACCTTGTAGGATTCTAAATATGAACCCCAGAAAGGAACTACTTTGGGGCCTTAGGGTAGAAGCTCTCTTCGGAATCCGATCCCTGCCTCTGGAGGTCTCCATGGTCCTGGTAGAAGGCCATCTTCCTCGTCACCATAGCTCGCAGGAGAGAGGCGGCCTTCTGCTTGTCCTTGGTGAAGTGGTGAGGCTTGCAAGGGGTATAGTTCTCTAAGTTGGGTCCTAAGAGTGGCGTACTATTTGGGGATCCCAGTTTAGAGAACTGCCCATAGGGCTTCGGATTGGGTTATATGCGACCCCTGTCGCTCCCAGAACTAGAGTATTATCTTGAATCATCCTTGGATGTAAAGCCATAAGCACAATTCATATTTTTTGTTTCGGAGGGTGACGAACGCTCGGACTCAGCATGCATACATGGCAGAGGAGAGAGGCTGAAGCCAGAAGCCAAAACCCTCCGTGACTTGACTATCAGAAAAGTACAACATACTATGTTGTGATATCTGGTATGATACGGTATAATACGACATGATATGATGAGAACTAATACAACCGAAGACTACGTCCGGCGAAAGGAGTACTGAAAACAAACAAGTTCATGCGACCGATGCTAGAGCACATCCTTTGGTACCAATCTCCATGCCAAACCTCTATGTACTTGCCCATAGTAGTTGTTACACCTGCCCTTGTTTAATCTGCAAATTTACCGCAAGCCCGAAGCCCGAGTACAACACCCCCAATAAAGGTTCATCATTGAAAAACAGAGCCTGAACCCTACTCTTGCTTGCTCGGTGAGGCACGTGCTCTGAGCGGAATTCCCCGGCTCCCACAGGCTGCCTGAAGAATGCTGCATCCGATCTCATACACATCTACAGAACTACAAATCAGGCTTTGGATCCACATGTCCCATGTGTCGTATAGGGGTCTACGCCTGAAGGCACCAATGGACGCATACTAAGGGGGTTCTTGAGCCCCGGGGATCTGAACTTATGAGCAGGTTGGCGCGATTTAAGGCCATCGTGCAATCTCGTCGGAGTTTCGCACCTTAAAAACTCGGGGCGTAGAGGCCTCAGGGTGGTTCGCATCTAGGGTTTGGGGCTTAGGGGGGGAAGGGGTCGACTGTCATAAGCTCCGGGGGCGGCTTCGGGAATCAATAATTAAGAGATTTGTTGCTTCCGGGGCTTTGGGGACCAAAGCTTAGGGCAAATAAGGTGTATGTGTTCATATGTTGAATCTATCTAACCTATCTACTCTACGACAGTATACCTATCTATCTATCTACCGGTGTTTCTATCTATCTGTCTGTCTATCTACCTGACTACATACCTGTCTAGGTTGATGAGTTCCACTCCAACTATAGGCGGGAACTTTAGTGTAGACTCCACGTGTTCCAGGGCCAAAGAAGAGATGACCCAGAATTCCAGGAGCTACGATTTAGGGTTCAGGGTTTGGGTTGAATCAGTTTGTCGCTCAACCTGCAAACTCAGTTCCTGGGCAGTATGGGTCCACAGGACCAAAGCCACATTCTTAATGACGTGAGCACTACGTGAGACCTACCAAGAAAGATGCTTTGCGAATCGGATAAACACCATCGAGCCCTCGTTGCAGGCCTTGTGCTCTGGTTTCTTTTGAGGTCTGCGCCATGCGCAGACTTCAAGAGTCGTCTGGGGCTTTCGGGGCTTTGGCAGTGGGCTTTGGAGGGCGTGCTGGGCCTCGGGGTTCAGGCGTGTTGGTATGCATGCTTTCGGGTTTCCTTAAGGGTTAGTGCAGGTCTAGGGTCTCAGGAAATGCGCGGTGGGCAGAAGCAAGTAAGCAGAATCTCGAGTTTTGTGCTGATATTCAAGAGAAGGAGACCCCGAAGCAGGAACGTGTGAACCCGAAACCTGTATTTGCATCACTCAACCCAAGCACTAATCTTCACCAGAAGAAAAGTCAATCCTAGAAAGACACGTCGCAGTAGCGTCTCCACGTGATGCGTCCTGAGCGTGTTGGCACATTGCAATGCTTCGTACTTGAAACTTTTGCACTTCTGCGAAGTCAACCACGACGCTTGCTGGGACTGCGTGCTACTACGACTGGTTCAAGATGTTCAAGCTTTCCGGCTCCGCGGAAACGACGGTCAAACCAGACCTGTGTACTTCATACGGATGATGGACATAGTTGTCGCGGTACTTCGGCTTTACATTCTAGCTGAAACATACAGAGCCGCGAGCATATCCGTAGCGGTTCCCCTCTAGGGCAGCTACGCCTGGCTAAAGCTACAGCCACAGCTATTTCAGCTATGGATGTCATGGAACAACCTCACATGTGTTAAGTGGTGTTCGTGACGCGACAGTGCATGGGCAAGTTGGTCTGCACAGCAGGAATCGTCTCTGTCAATTTCATACCACCAGTGATGGAACAGGCCCTGCACTTTCTCACAAGCACTTTCAAATTGGTCTCATATCTCTATGCGGAGGTCACATGGTGGCGAGCGGACACTGCCACGATACTTAACAATAACAGAACTGTCATAGCCACTTAGATAGGAGAACCAGGAGAACTGTCCTAGCCAATAACGATGAGGAACAAATTATCAAACGCCCCCATGCGGCCCTCCGGAAGTACGAGCCACCGTAGCAGACTCCTACGCAAATCTTATCAAAGTCTGCACAGGCATGCCGGGGTACGCGTATTGCAGCTCCGGGCCCTCCACCACCACCGGCGCCGACATCGACTCTAAAGCCAAGCAGTGCGCAGCACGCTCGAGGCGGCACCAGCCACGGGCCTGTTTTCACAGGTTTCTTTGCTGCCGCTGGCTTGAATCTATCGACAACGGTGGTCCACTGTCCAGGGCCTCCACCATCATTCGACAATCATGTCGGAACGACAGCAGATCTGCATCTGAGTGGTTTCATGCCTATCGTGCGCATGTACTCATTCGTTCTTGTTGCAATTTGGCATGAAAGGCTTTGCAGCTGTGAGCATTCCGAGTGCAGTTTCCAGATTCCACTAAGCTGGGCTCTTCGAGGTCCGAAGCACATAACTCCACGGAATCCCGATCCAGCGCGACAAGTATTTGTACTTGGGAGCTAAGACGTAGTCCACAATTTAAGACTGTTTGAATGCCGACGGACCATAGATAAGCCGTTCTTGCCAGAAGCACATGAGGGCTGTGGGTATTGCTTCAGCGGCCGGAAGTATTCAATGTTCGCTGAGCAATCATGGTTCACGCAAATGTGAGCTTGGAGAAATAGAACTGGAAAGAATGCCGGCGAGCAGTAGTCAAGGTGGAGCAATGATGTTTCGATATGGACGGCCCAGATACATCCGCCATACCATGCATGCATTCACATGTTCACTTGTGTGCGGTGATGCAGCATCCCCACATTGAGCAACAGCGGGCCTTCCATGACGAATAGCTAAGAAGGCGGCCGGTCTCCATGTGCTGCACAGGTGGGGCAAGAATGAAGAAGAATGCGGACATCTGCACGTAGCCTGCAGATTGCTCGTTTCATCTCGTTTGCACATCCATCCGTCAGCATGGCTCCTAGAGCCAACAGCCGAAATCACCTGATCTACTCAATGGCCTGATCCTACAGAATCCACACGAAAGAAGTTGAGACGTCTAACTCCAACCGGTATGCTTCATGGCATTGATGGCGTGAATACCCCAAACCACAACCCGGAATAACTTACCCTTTTAAGGACTTAGATAAGGAAATCATAATAAGGGACCCTAAAAAGGTAGGTTATTCAGGGTTAAGGAAGGCCCCGGTTGAGACAGCCGGCCGGGGATACTCTCCACTGCATTGTGCAGGCTTTGCAGAACGGCGGGATCTCCCTTGTCAGCGACTAGCCTCGGTCCACCATGGGCTGTGAGGGTTTAGGGTTTTGGGGTTTAGGGTTTAGGGAGGCTACTCTTGGACTCTCTGTAGGCTTTTTTTCCTAGGATTGAGGTTAGACGCTTGGTCTCGATCCCGTCTTGAAGGCTCTTTGAGCGCTGACTGAGAGCCAGATTAAACAGTCGCTCCGTGCCGGCCGGTGCTGTGTTGCTGGCTCAATAGCTGCTGCCGCTGTCGCTGACTCTGATGTGGTCTTTGTCGTCGTCGTCGTCATCGTCGATGCTCCTGTGCTGCTGTTGCTTCAGCTCTGCCGCTGGTGCTGTTGTTAAGGTTGCTGATACGGCTGTTGTTTGCGGCTGTTGGTGTTGACATTGACGTTGATATGTTTGTTTGTGGCTTCTTGCTGTTGCTGCTGTTGCTGTTGCTTATTGCAAGGCGATTGCAGTTGCAGTCGCAGTCGCTGTTGCCGTTGCTGTTCTTGTTGCCGTTGCGGGTACGTCTGCGGTTGCTGTTGCCCTTGCTGTTACTGTCACTCCTACCATTACCGTTACGGTTATGGTTGCGGTGGTGGTTGTTGTTGTTGTTGCTGTTGCAGTCGTTGTTGTTGTTGTTGTTGTTGTTGTTGGTGGTGTTCTTGCTGTTGCTGTCGTTGCTGTTGTCGTTGTTGTTGTGGTGGTGTCGGGAGGGGCGACGGCGGTGGTAGTAGTGGCAGTAGTAGTAGTAGTAGAAGTAGAAGTAGAAGTAGAAGTAGTAGTAGCAGTAGTAGTAGTAGTTGTTGTAGTTAGTTGTAGTTGTAGTTGTAGTTGTAGTAGTAGTAGTAGTAGTAGTAGTAGTAGTAGTAGTAGTAGTAGTAGTAGTAGTAGCAGTAGCAGTAGCAGTAGCAGTAGCAGTAGCAGTAGCAGTAGCAGCAGCAGTAGCAGTAGTAGTAGTAGTAGTAGTAGTAGTAGTAGTAGTTGTTGTTGTTGCAGTGGTGGACTTCGGCGAAAGAGGCAACAGGGATTGCAAGGCTTGGAGCTTTCTTAACGCCTGTATAAACCCGAACCGTTGAGAAGGATGCTGAGCGAGTGGCTGTGGGCACGACATGTAGTCGTACCTTGGTCATTCGTATACATATATATATATATATATATATGTGTTTGTGTGTATGCCTATACATATATATATATATACACACACACACACATTTTCACTGCAGCAAACTCCCTGCGCTTCACAGGTCGGGCTTCAGTCCGTCGGCAGCACAAAGGCTCGAAATGATTCTGAAGAGCATACGAGGCACCAAATGTAAAGCGGCTTAGCCTTGAGATCTTGGATTCGCACCTCAGCTTGGTGGCAACTTATGACAACCAGTCTCGCAAAGTAAATCAATGTTGCATCCCCCGCTGTCTCCCTACAAAACAAGCAGCCCACTAAAGACTTTAGGGTTCCGGTTGATGCCGCGACACATTCTGCGCGAAGCTGCATCCTGCCTGCAAGCTCTTCAGGGCGGTCATTGCTTTTCAGAGTTCTGAAGAAGCTCACGTAGCGTGCTCTGCGACGAGTAAGTAGGACTTTTTGAGTCAATGTGCACAATCGAGCCTGCTCAAGCTGCTCTCGTCTGAACCACCTATTGCGACTAGTCAATCCAGACAACGCCCTCTGCAATACACACTGGGCGCACGCGACAGAAACCTCAACAATGCATCAACAGGTCCGGCTTTCGCAGTTCAGGTGGCGTTGGGGTCACTCTTCGACAAAACTTAGAAGCCATGTTACGGACCATTGTGGTTCAGGATCGAGCTGTGGATTGGATTTTCAGGGTTCCGGGACAAAGTACACCCAAATAAGGTACCCCTAATTCTCGGAAACTCCCACATCCATTGCCGGGATCAGTTGCAACTGCCAGCAGCAGTCATGGCATCGACGGTAAGAATGTGAATGCAAGCAGAGGGCACCAGTTGGTACGTCTTTCACCTCATTGAAACGTGTAGCCAACTCTCAGCAGAAAAGCCTCCGTACAAAATCCGTCGCGGAATTCCTGCCTCCTCAACCCGCCCAGCCACTCTAATCCAGAAAACAGGAAGTGCCAAGCACTGGACCCAACGAAGGCGGTATATACTCAACAAAGAAAAACGAACCTCGAAACCCTTCGGCCCTAAAGCCCGAAAACCCTGATCCCCTGAAGCCCAACCAAGAGCCCTGCTCCACCTGCGGAGCCACACGGCTTCGACCAGACAGGAGGTTAACGAGTGCTTCTTGAAGGACCTCCACAAAGACTCCGGAAGTCACGCAGGGAGGGAGAGAACGAGAGGTCTGGCTGTCGGGTTGAGAGTTCAGGGCTTGCTAGCAAGCACGACGATCAAGTTGCATTCAGGGTTTAGGGGCTTAGATCTAGTTCCCCTAACCCGAAGAATAATTTCTGAGCGCCCAAGATGGATTGTTGGTAGCTTCTGGATGGGCACTTCGGCTGTGAAGCTGCATAAGGTCACAATGCCCCCGCTCTAAACGGCTGAGAAAACTGCACAGGTTCAGTCTGAAGTTTTCCAATTGGTTCAAGAAGCCCGAGCGATTGGACTAGGCCTGTGTCTTCAGTGGACTGTATGCTGTCTCTCTGTCTCGCTCTCTCTCTCTCTCTCTCCTCTCTCTCTCTCTCTCTCCTCTCTCTCTCTCTCTCTCTCTCTCTCTCTTTCTCTCTCTCTCTCTCTCTCTCTCTCTCTCTCTCTCTCTCTCTCCTCTCTTTCCTTTTCTGGGCATGCGGATGTTATGTCCACGTGTCTGTTTGTGCACACACACGCTTATGAACACCCCAAAAGGAAAACATCTGCAGTTAAGGGCCCCTACTGCTATAACATCCGTATGCTCGGACGGAAGATGCCGTGACTCGAGAACAATGCACGGAATGTAAGATCCAGCGAAGGCGGAGCAGTCCCAAAACAATTGACAAACTCAACCAAGAGTGTCAAAATCCTGCAAACACCTTCCGAGCACGGCGGGATATGAGTTCCAGCGACCCTCGTCTGCTGGAAGTGTGGGTCGGGATGCATCTTCTTCAACCTTGGTCTCACGATTTCAGGAAAGCTAGGCAGTTCCTTGGAACATACCTAAGCAGGTTTCGTGGAAAGAAGTTCTAGGGCTTACCTTGCGACGGGATCCGACAAAGGTGTCTGCAGACTCAGGGGTCGACATGAAGCAACCCTTGAAGCTGCGCCTACCAAGGCTTGAGCACCAGGATTCGGCTGCGGGCTCTCGGTCCAAAATTCTATGGACCGATCCATTGCAGAAACTAGCTTAGGATTTCGTCACTGCGCCGAGATACCACTGATGTGATACGAAGATGACGTTACCCATCTGGGCATGGAACTTCACCAACTTGCCTTCCTGATAGAGCTCCTTGGGAGATGTTCGGTGGCTTCACCTGGCTTTTTGGTCTGTATCTACCTATCTACCTACTCGGCTGTCTGTCTGCCCATCTGTGTGTATCTTTGCACACAACTGGTTCTAAGGACCTGATCTACGTTGTGCATGACGGGCATACCCATTTAGCCTGTTCAGGTGTGTGCGTGCATGCATGCCTACCTCCGTATGTGTGCGTGTGTAGAGTATGTACGTATGTATGTATGTATGTATGTATGTATATATGTATGTATGCATATATATATATATGCATACATATTCCCGCCCCCCCCCCCCCCCCCAGGTGACAGAATCGCACCGCAGGAAATTCATCCGAAACCAACCACCTTCCTTCCTTCCTTCATTGCCTATCGTTGCCTTACAATCATTTCACTCACCCGTTTTTTGGATGGCTTCCATTCGGCTCCATTTACTGTTTGCATTTCATGTCCTTTCCTTTCCTTCCCTTGATTCATGTCGTTTCCTTCCCTTCACGCACATTTCATTCCTTCGTTCATTCATGGAGGACATTCCGACATTGCCTACATCCAGGCCTACATGTGCAGCCGCCCCTACGATCTGAACATCATGCTGCCAATCATGACACATGCAGATTTACAGTTGCCCATGCCTGTACATGGGGGTTTCCGAAAATAGGGCCGCCCTGTTTAATATCCTAAACAGTAGGATCCTGATTTTCAGGACCCAAGACACGGCACCCCTCATTTTCGGAAACTCCCAAAGGAGAGGAGGGCCCGGCCAGGGTACCGAATGAAGCCAGGCTCAGACGTACCCTGAGCCTCCAAAACTCCGTAATCAAGGAATATACCTGAAATCTATTACAATGGGACCCCTAATATGATATTGAGGTACATTCCTTATTTAAGGGGTTTTGGAGCCTCTGGGTACAAAGCACACTTTATACATCAGCAAATGAAGAACACCAAGCAAAGTTGAGCGTGCAGGCCAAAGCGATAGGAAGGCGAAAACGATGCATCAAAAACGCATGACTGCCGAGTGGCTTGAAACGGCTTCAGGCGGCGCAGTGAAAGGAATACATCCAAGGGCACGACATGCATCGGGAACTTAATTGGGCATGCTGTCTGACGTCCGCGGTCCGTGCAGGCCAAATCGCGCAAAGTCGGTCGACCCTGCCGATTCCCCATCTGGTCTGGGGGGCGGCACTCTATGCACTAGGCACTTCCCAAATTTCTTGGGCGACAGAGAAAAATGAAAAAAGGGGCCAAACTTCACGAACACCACCGAAGAAAGGCTTGACCAGTTTCTGGGCAAACTGCAAAGGCATAGCTTTACCTGGAGACAGATGCAAGAAAAGCTTGAAACTTCAATGCATTTCTTCAGGGTGTTCTGAACACACTTTCCACGCAGGCTGCGGGGTTCCTGACACAAAGTCAAACTTTACACCACGTATACTTTGTATATTCGATGATGAATGTTGCAGTACATTCTAAGCAGCGGCTCCGAACAGGACTCATGAGCAGCCTGCATAGGAACTCATGGAACGTGTGCCATAATGTTGAAAATTCGGGAATCACGTATGTGGCTGACAGGCTTGCATGTCAGCCACTTAAGCCCAAAAAGTTAGCTGCGGCACGAAAATGATGAGGAACCCCTGAACAGTTTGCTCTCGATCCGCTCTAGGACAATGCATTTTCAAACCCCAAACCCTAAACCCGGAACCCTAAATCCTAGCAGCACAGCCGGGGACGACGAGGGATGTCTCCAGACTCTCCCGGACCACAGACAGGACACGCTACGGGAGTTTCCGAAAATATAGTACCCTGAATAGTAGGATCCTTATTACAAGCGCCCCAAAATAAGGTACCCCTAATTTTCGGAAACTCCCATATATGCCTGCTTAGAAGCTGGATCTCTGGGAACAACGTCTGAGGGTTTTCAAGATCGGGTAGCATGCTCTTGGCTCTAGTAACATCGCCTCTGCCAGTCTTGACCAGATCTGCGGCCCGGTTTCTTCTTGGAGGCCTGGCCGTTGCCGTCATGCCCTGATGCTAGTCCACCCGCACGCTGAGACCTTTACTGACACGTTCCACAACTTCGACAGCTGGACAATGGATGGTGAAATAAAGGCCCGATGAACCGGTGACCTATCGGAAGGCAAAGCCTCAGTCCGCACAAACACCTAATTACTGTGTAATATTGTGTATTCTTAAGCCCCCCACGACGACCCTTAAACAAAAGTATTAACCATTAACTCTTGAACCCCCCAAACCCCTGCACCCTTAAACCGGACAACCAACCCCTAAACCCTGATAAGCGACAGCAGGACCTTTCAGTCCGAAACCTCCTGGCATGAGCAACTACGCCTGAAACCCCTCTATAAACCCTAACACCCTAAACCCTAAACCCCTAAACTCTAAACCCCTAAACCCCTAAACCCTAAACCCCTAAGCCCTGAACCCTAAAACCCCAGACCAAACACTAGACCCTAAAACCCTAAACCCTAAACCCCCAAACCCTTCGAGAGAAGCCAACCTGCAACCAGCCCGAGCTCCGAGCCGGTCGAAGCTCCAGTATGCTTCACTCCTTGCTAGGGGGCTTTTAAAGCCTTTGAAAAATATTAGTATATAAGATCCTCTTAAACCCAATAAGGGGAGATGTAAAATGTCCCAAAGCCCTACCTAGCTTGGGGAGTGTTGTCGGATTTCGGGCTTAGTTTTTTTCTTTTTCACTTTTTTAAGGGTCGTTTTGGTGTCTGCTCGTTGCATTCCGCAGCTTCGGGCTTTTAGGGCTTTGGGGTTTTGGATTTCGGGTTTGTGACCCTCGCAGGGTTTCGACTCACGCAAAGTGCACAGGGCAGGCAAGGAGCTGCGATCACTGGTCTTTGACTTCAAGAGGGGCCTTAATAGTTAGAATAGGGTTTGGGGTTGAATTATATATAATTCTAAAAAGGAAACACCCCAAATAGTACAGGTAATTATTAAGGCCTTTATAGTATATCCCTCCAACAGGTCGAAGGCGGCGAAATCCGGACCGAACGAGCAGCAAACAGAATAGGCAAACAATCAAAGACTTTTCGGGTGGTTGAAGGTTTAGGGTTTCGGTGATCACACTGGACAATCCAGGCGAGGCATGTGGTTCGGAGTCTGTTGAGTGAGACTGAACCAATGGGACTGATCTGACAAAAGCAACACTTCAAACATGTCACCCCCAACTCAAACACCCCTCATTCCCCTCTCGAAATCCTGGAGATTGATAACAGAAATCCATGCACCCGCATGAAACACCAGATTTCGAGGGCTAGAATCAGCAGATCACACTCCACTGAGAAAGCAGGGTAACAGCTGAACGCCATATGAGTTGTAGCAACCGGGACAGTTGGTGTAATTACTGTGATCTGGGTGTGGAAGTCCCAACAAGTTCCACCTCCAGGTCTTGGGTTTAGGGCTTGGCGTTTAGGGGTTTAGGGTCTGGAGCTCGGTTGGTTTAGCATGCTTCACGTTCTATCTAACTGGCTCTAGAAGGGTACCGCAAGGTTGGTAAGAAGAGGTACAACAAAGGTTCTGCAAGGGCAGCTTCATGCTTTGTTTCTTGTCGGGTTTCTGGGACGCCATAAAGATTACAGGGGCTACTATAAGGGGTCGCAGAGGGTTGAGGTTTGATCAAGTTAATATACAGGCACTCGAAGGGTACCTTGAGGTTTGGGGTCCGTGCATGGATCTGAAGCCCTCCAGATCCAAAACATGCATGCAGACTGCTTCTCCGTTGACAGCAACAGGAGACAACAATTCTGTGATGGCATTGATATTAATAGCGGTGACAGTACTAACATGTCATGTCCGTTTCGCAAAACATTGTCACTCTAACAAACCTGATCACCCTCCCGACCCAACTTATGGGACGAAACCATGCACTCGGCCGCTCAAAAACCCTGAAGGCCCACCAAGGCCCTAACCTCTCAGAGCCCCCCGCGCTCAAGCACTGTTTTGATCAGTGCTCCTGACACAAACAAAACTCTCAGTCCAGGTGGCGCTGCGCGGCGGGAGGCTATGATGGAGGCAGGAATGCGGATCTGTCCGCACTTTTGAAACCATGCCTGGAGTGCAATGGCATGCGGCTCGGGAAGGGGTTCAGTTGCCGGAGGCTCTTTCGGTTCTAGTACTAGCAGTAGTAGCAGTAGCAGTAGCAGTAGCAGTAGCAGTAGCAGTAGCAGTAGCAGTAGCAGTAGCAGTAGCAGTAGCAGTACTAGTAGTAGTAGTAGTAGTAGTAGTAGTAGTAGTAGTAGTAGTAGTAGTAGTAGTAGTAGTGGTAGTAGCAGAAATAGTAGAAGTAGAAGTAGAAGTAGTAGTAGTAGTAGCAGTAGTAGTAGTAGTAGTAGTAGTAGCAATAGTAGGAGTAGCAGCAAGAGTAAAAGTAGGAGTAGGAGTAGTAGGAGTAGGAGTGGGAGTAGACGTCAGAGTAAAAGTAGGAGTAGGAGCAGTAGTAGTAGTCGTCGTCGTAGTAGTAGTAGTAGGACTCATCGTCGTAAGCAAAGCATCAGCAGCAGCAGAATGTGGTAGCAGCATCAGCAGTAGTCGTCGTCGTCGTCATCCACCACCAGCACGACGACGACTACTAGTACTGCTACTAAGACAACTACAACTCAAAGGCAATGAATGTAGTGGTGATACGTTTCGTGATTTCTCGTAATGGAAGAGCCAACAGCACCACGAACTTTCGAATAGTTTGCATTTTATCTGCTGGCTGCGCTCATGTGTGCTATGCTATAGTGCCCTGCCTCCCATGCGGAGGCAGTGTCCTTGTCCTGATCATCGTCCCTGAGTTGGCTGCATTACTCGCGCTCAGCTAAGTCAGCCTCTCCCTCTCTCGCTCGCTCGCTCTCGCTCTCGCTCTCGCTCTCGCTCTCGCTCTCGCTCTCGCTCTCGCTCTCGCTCTCGCTCTCGCTCTCGCTCTCGCTCTCGCTCTCGCTCTCGCTCTCGCTCTCGCTCTCGCTCTCGCTCTCTCTCTCGCTCTCTCTCTCTCTCTCTCTCTCTCTCTCTCTCTCTCTCTCTCTCTCTCTCTCTCTCTCTCTCTCTCTCTCTCTCTCTCTCTCTCTCTCTCTCTCTCTCTCTCTCTCTCTCTCTCTCTCTCTCTCTCTCTCTCTCTCTCTCTCTCTCTCATGCTCGCAAGCATCCGCGGCTTTTACCTGGTCTGATGGCCACTGGTGAGCACAGAAATGAAAGCAACGAACCTATCTCGGCAGCAACACTACAATACTTGCTCTTCCTGCACTTCCGGCAGAAGGCGGTCATGGACTCTCTTTGTCTGTATGTATATCTATGTATATATATATATAGAGAGAGAGAGAGAGAGAGGCATGTATGAATTCCAACATTGTTATAGATGCATGCACACACGTGTATATAAACATATGCATGTACACATATTCAGTGTATGTCTGCTTGCTTCTTCGCTCTGACTTTCAGGTACTTTCCAGGTCTAGATTCATGCACATTGGTTGCACAGGTCCAGTTTTGAGGTCATATAGCAATTCCTGCCATGCGCCCATGAAAACAACGAAACCACAAAGCATCTCAGCTAGCTAACCAACACATATCTGGGAAAAAACAAACAATAACAACCTACCACCCAAGCAGAACAACCGAATGCGCTTCATGCCATGGCATTGACTGCAAGAAGCAGGCACCAGTACGGTGCTCATCTTCACAAACCGAAGGGCGATCAATAACAACAACAAATGAACTACGCCACCAAGTCTTCGACATAGAAGCATACCCGCAAACGAATCAAAAAATGAGCGCACATGTCTGCACATATTTCCACCCGCACCGGGCCAACTGCACAAGCTCCACTTGAAACAGAAGCCCGAGTTCAGCAGCGACGTATCCAAACATAGTACGGGAACAGTACGTCCAACAAAACAAAACAGCAGCAAAAGCATGAAACAGCTGGAATCGCTACAGAAACAGACCACAGCTGAATATGCATTGCCACAACAGCAGTCATCAACACCCCCGCGGAATTCGAGAAGTGTCTTCAATACCAGCCAGGGTTCTGGTAGTACTGGCCTTGTGGATCCCAGTAGCCCTTCATGCCTCCACACCAGCGCGAGGTATCACGAGTCATGTAGGAAGTGCTTAGGGTTCTGTTGCGCTTCGACGACAAAACTGCGAGCTTCAAGTGCGAGGAAGGTCTTCGAAGGGCGTTTGAATGAGCAAGTGCCCCTCCCAACAACCTGGCCTCCAAACGGCTGAAGACTATCCAGGCTACAGGCTTGGCGGGTTAAAAGAAGCCCCCGAAGAAGCTCCAAAACTTGAAACCTTGGAACCCGAACCTTCACTATATTTTCGGACCCTATATTGATCGCTCTTGTAGATTCCTTAAGGACCCCCTTTGAAAGGAACCCTTGCAGGAACCCTAATTATTGTGATCCTAAGCCCGAAATCGTTCTGATCCATGCTGGAAGCCTTTCGCCGGGCCTTCTTCCCAGTATTGACCTTTCTCGTCCCAGTAACCGCCGTAGTCCTCGTCCCAATAACCTGCGCTCGCTTCTGTGGCTTTTGGCTCTACGCAGGTCGGGACTTCTGTAGACCAGAGTCAGATGGGGATGAATAGGGGTTTAGTCTGTCTTTTGCCCTGCTACCTAGGCTTAATGTGCTTTTCTGCCGGACTATTGTGGTTTTTGATCTATACCTGGGGTTTAGGGTTTAAGGGTTTTGCATTTAGGAAGGGTTGGGACGGTTCGGGCTGGGGGCAGAAGGGCAAAAGGAGAACTTGCCACATGCACTGGTACGTACTTGGTGTCCTGTTCTGAAACAACGATTGCTTTCGGCGGGCCTTTCGAACGCAGGATCTAGGAGTCTAGGGCGGACCTGGTTAAGTCGTAGAATGACGGCTGTTCTGTTCGCAGTACAAGTCGGACATCGCAGACCAGGAGGGTTTACACTTAGTCCAGACTTCTGGGAAGCAGCATCGTCTTGGTTCAGGACTAGACTGGCCGCAAAAAGGCATCGGCTTCTCCGTGCGTGCATGCCGAGCCCTAGGGCCCTTAGATTGCAAACCGAAATCTACACAAAGCAACCGGGCACGGCATGCCTCCGTAGTCGTCGTCGCAGCCATGTTCGTCACAGTGTTCCGTTGCATGATGGTCCCCACCTGAACGGCGGAATGCTCTCCATTCAGACCATGCGTATCACATCTCAGAAACCCTGCTGGCAACACCATGGATACCGTTGCGATCTCTCTCTCTCTCTCTCCCTCCCTCACTCTCTGTCTCTCTCTCTGTCTGTCTATGTCTATGTCTCTGTCTCTTCTATTGCTCATACGAGTATTCTGGAGCTCCGAACTTGCCAGCAACAACATGTGTGCGAAGGTCGCGTCGGGTCCCCGGATCACAGACGAATCAACTATGGCTGAGAAATGCAGGACGACAACCATCACTGTTGGACCAGTCGTCACATCCGCTCTCAGGGCATCACTGACCAGAACGGCGGAAAAGAAACAAGCAAGATCCTATACCAACAATCATCCCCGATGTCGTGACGTCTGGCGACTGGCATTACCAGCACAGGCAGGTTCCATACATGACTCGACAGTGGAAAATGCTTGCACAACCGAGGTGCTAGTAGCAAAGGCCGTACACTGAGAACACTAAACATATCTAGAAACACGACCACGCGAAACATCAACAGAATTCGTAATCACGCTCGCAACTGGTCCCAAACCCTTAAACCCCCCAAACACCCGAGAAACATCCAGAAACTGGCCCCAAACCCTAGAAAACGTCCAGAAAAAAACAGCCGCCTCCATGGTTTGCTCAACCCTTTTACCCTAAAACCTAAACACCCCAGAAACGGCTAAACCCTACCTGCAGCCCAAAAGGCCTACCTTTGTAAGTTATTTCTAAGGAACGACATGTAGAAACCGTAATACGGAACCCCAAAAGGGTAGGTCTTTTCGGCTACAGGTAAACCCAAAAAACAGCAGCCTCTATGGTGATGGTGATGATGGCTTGGCGCTGGGTCAGGCCCCAGGCCCGCGGCAGCTGCAACCCCATGACCTCCGGCTCGGTAGAGCTGTAATGTTTTTGCCACCCGCCCAGCTGAAACAAGTCGCACCGCAGGGAACTCGTCAGAACTCGCAAAGACTGGAGAGATGAGATCCCAGGGACTGTAAGGTAGGGGCATTAATAATTAGAACAGGGTTTTGAGGTATATTCTACTATAAGGTTCGGTAGAGCTTTTGGGTTTATGTGGGAGCTTCCGAAAAGGGGACCCGAATATAGTACCCTAAATAGTAGGATCCACATTAGGACCCCAAAGAAGGCACCCCTCATGTAATACGGCTCATGGTACAAACTCTGCATTGCCCATAATAAGGAATCTATCATAATTTGCATAGTTTAAGGTCCTCAAGGTGATGCAGGATTTCGATCATCAGCAGTATCATACTTAGGGCTCTATGCTGGGAAGCCCGGGCCTAAAGCTTTTCGTGTTTGTAAGGTTTAGAGCGACCTCGATCTCCGGATAAATTTAAGTAATGTAGGAACCTGATTAACAAACCTTGAGCCTTGATTGAGTTTTTTATATGAATCCTACAATTTTGGGGTTATAGGACCAGGGTTTCTTAATCAGGTTCCTACAGGATGAACAGCTTTGGGATTTCCCCACCTACCCTCATCCCAACTTGGGAGCCATTGAGAAACCCAACGGGTTCACTGAACTTTGCTTTCTGAGAGACAATCATTGTAATTCACGCTTTCGACAGATACATCCGGAGATTACTGGAAAGGGCAAAGAAGAGAGCCTGTCACAGCAAAGACTCTTCCTTCAAAAGGTCTCTATGAGAGCAATATTACAACCGAGTGACAAACCCTAATCCAATCGTGCTGTTTGAAAGGAGGCCCCAGTGTATGGGATGATCAAGATGGAAGAACGCCGTGCCTGTGCTGGAACTTTCGAGTTGGGAACAACACTGAAGCATCCAAGCCAAGAGGGCCTTGCAAGGAGGTGGCATGACCGTGTGGCGCGGTGACTCCTGAATCAGGGCGTTTATGTCTATGTGTACTTCGAAGAGGTTCCACCCAAGCTTGCCGAAGTGAACTCGCCAGCCTCAGGAGCTCTTCATGACTACGCTAACCGAAACTTTAAAGCCTCCACTAGCTAACGTGTACTAACATGTGCCGCAGAACTGGAAACCTTCATGTCAAGACATCTGCTGCAAGCTTCGAGTTGAAGCTGCGTTTCACGGGCGTGCTGTCTGCATTAAACAGGTGCACACCAAGCTACGCATGTAAGCGCAGAAATAACACCGGCGTGCGTAGACATAACTACTATTTGCTTAAGAAACCCCCCAAAAATAAAAATAATAATCCCTATATTACCCCCATAAGGAATATATTCTTTATTCTTTTGGGGGTTCTTAAGCAAATAGTAGATAAGCTGCGGTCCTGAGGTATCAGGCTTGATCTCGAGCATGAATGTCCCAAGCGGCCCCAGGTCTTTCTTGACCTGGACTCTTACCCTAAGGGTCCATCTACCTACTTTGGGCCCAATGTACCTATATAGGGACTGCATTAAGGCCAATGTATATACTATTTGGGTACATGGACCCTTAGGGTTACACCCGCTTCAGTCGTGCAATTCTTAAATGAAGCCTTCATTAGTTGGGGACTTCCACATCCACCAACTCCAAACAAGCTGGTCTCAAGAAATGGGCTCTGGTGACTCGGGTGCCTCTTGCCGAGAAACTTGAAAACCTCCTTCAAGCTCGAATCTCATTCTGGGGTCTAGAAGGGTTACTATAAGGGATCTGTAAGGGTTAATATAGGGGCCTTAAAAATGGAATAGGACTCCGAGCCATTCAGCGATTCGCCGACACTGCTTCTCAGGGGTCAAAACACTTTTTCTCACACCCCCATTGTTCTTATTATCGTTATGATTATTATTGTTGTTGTTGCAGCATGTGGCTAAACAGGATTGGATCCAATACCTCCTCGTGCTTCGCTCCGCAAGGAGTGATTAAGAACAACCCCTAAGGCTGCGCCAGAGGAAAACTTAGGATGCATATTCATCCGATCACCACACCCAAGTTACAAGTTGCTCAGTGAGGAGCATCAGAAAGACAACGAACCCCATGTCTGCGGCACTTTGATGCATCCACTGATGCATCCAGCAACCCCAACAAAGGCACAGGATGCTGTTGTATGGATTCTTCCCGGGCAGGTTCTACCGAATTTGAACTGCCCCAGACCCAGAACAACGACGAGAAAGGCACGCGCATGCATACGCACATAGACGCACACACCAGCAAATGACCAGCAAAGTTATGTCTGTATAATATATTAAAATAAGTATAACTCAAAATTTAAATATTCATAGATAGGTAAATTCACACATATGTATGGACGTGTGCTTAATGTGTATTGTGTGTGTGTGTGTTTTAGCATGCAGGTCCATACATGTTTGCGTATGAAGTTGTGCATGCATATACGTAACTGTGTAAGCACATAAGTACTCAAGCTAAGGCACTAGGTATGTATGCATGCGGTAGGAAGGTAGGTAGGTAGGTAGGTACGTATGTAGAAAGGTGGTACATAGCTAGTTGCCTGGGTAAGTAGTTAGCTAGCCAGCTGCGAGTGTATAGGGTAGGTAAGGTCAAGCGAAAGGGGGAGTGAACCAAAGGTAGGTAGGTCGTTACGTAGGAAGTCAGGCAGGCAGGCGGCACTGGCGCGAGCGGGCGGGTCGGTAGGAAGATCGGCAGGTAGGTATGTATGTATGTGGCTGTAAATAGAGAAGAAATGTACACACACACACACACATCCACGCTGACTTACTTAAGTAATTATGTACATACATACATGCATACCCAAATACGTACAGACTTACACACATCCATCCATCCATCCATCCGTCCATGCATGCATGCATATACACATACGTACATATACAATGTACATACACACATGCATGCACACTCATATCTGTCTGTCTACTGTCCGTCTATCTAGCTACAGTATGTAGTTATCGAACTAGATTTCTATTTGTCTATTGTTCTAGTCTCTGTCTACCCATCTATCTGTCTACCTAGTTACCTATTTGTTGTTTTATCTATCTGCCTGTTTATTCATCGAACTAAAAATGCATCTATCGAGCTATCTATCCGTCTGCCTAATCGAGTCTAACCTCATCCAACGTAGTTTACCTGCGAGTACGAGACATGACGAACAATGTTCCTATTACGGAACATTTTTTACAGTTTCATTGAAGGTAAGCAGTTATCTATGCTGTAGTTTCCTATTTTTGATTCTCTCTCGCCCTCTCTATTATATATATATATATATATATGGTCACCCCCCCCCAAGATCCACACCCTCTCTGTTCCTCTCTCTCACGCATAACCAAGCGTTTCGAACCTACCTTCTCCATGTGCAGAACGTGCTGTAAATACCAGGGGGAACGGCTTCTCTGTAGAACAGCTACTTTGCTCATAGCATGTCTACAAACTCTTGACATCGAACATTTTGCACACCAGGATCTGGTTCCGAAATCAATGGCTTAGTGGGAGGCAGAGTGCCAACACCAAAATACCGCCAAGGAACCAAAGGCATGACATAACTTGTATTTTTGGAAAAGATTGTTGATATACCACTACGCACAATAGCATGCTGTCACTATCAATCTGATTTTACAAGCATTAGTGTTGAAAAGTGCTGTGCAGTCCTTTTCATTTGGGCTTGGGAAAGCCAAATTTTAGGGACAGCACAACACTTTTGAAGCTCAGGTGCCCTAAAGTGCTGTACTGTCCCTAAAAGTTGGGTTTGGCAGAAGCCAAATTTAGGGACAGTACAGCACTTTTGAAGCTCCAGTGCCCCAAAGTGCTGTACTGTCCCTAAAATTTGGCTTTCCCACGCCAAAAGTGCTGTACTGTCCCTAAAAAACCTAAAAAACCTATCCCCCAGCAACCTGCAGGCGTTCCCAGCCGATAGTCTCTGGAGGATAAGTTTTTTAGGTTTTTTAGGGACAGTACAGCACCTTTGGCTTGGGAAAGCCAAATTTTAGGGACAGTACAGCACTTTTGAAACCCAGGTGCCCTAAAGTGTTGTACTGTCCCTAAAACTTGGGTTTGGCAGAGGCCAAATTTAGGGACAGTACAGCACTTTTGAAGCTCCAGTGCCCTAAAGTGCTGTACTGTCCCTAAAATCTGGCTTTCCCAAGCCAAAAGTGCTGTACTGTCCCTAAAAAACCTAAAAAACCTATCCCCCAGCAACCTTCAAGCGTTCCCAGCCGATAGTCTCTGGAGGATAGGTTTTTTAGGTTTTTTAGGGACAGTACAGCACTTTTGGCTTGGGAAAGCCAAATTTTAGGGACAGTACAGCACTTTTGAAACCCAGGTGCCCTAAAGTGCTGTACTGTCCCTGAAACTTGGGTTTGGCAGAGGCCAAATTTAGGGACAGTGCAGCACTTTTGAAGCTCCAGTGCCCTAGAGTGCTGTACTGTCCCTAAAATTTGGGTTTGGAGAAGCAGAATTCAGGGACCATTCTACTCTAAGTTTCTTGCTGGAACCGTGAATGCTGCGGCAAAGATTGTTGGATGTGGACGATCTAATTATTTTCAGTACGAACATGAGTCCGACGTCTCGGCAAACCATGTGGACCAGGACTGATGCACGATTGCTTCGGGCCGATGTTTTGTGCGCGAGGAGTCGCTGGGTGCCGATTCACAGCTTACCGCTGGAGCATCGAAATCAAAATGGTGCATGCGATGGCATGTGCAGAGGCAAGGCAGCTCCCCTAGCTATTGTTCCAAAGGAAGTCAAGCATGGTACCTGTGGCTTTCCACATGTTGCCATAGCGAAACCAGTAGGTGAACTGGGCTGAGCGAATCTTCCTTGTGAGGGCCTGGTTGCCTGGAGTGCGATCTGTGTGTTTCAAAAAGCTACGCAAATGTCCCCAAAAGCGGTCGATTATCTGCGTGCCGCTTTTCACACTCAGAAAGTTGCCGTTCGGCAGCTTCACCTTGTACACTTTCGTGTAGTGAGGCTTGATCATATGATAAGGTATTCCAGAGGCTCTAGCTAGGGTATTCAATAAGGCATGAGGGTATTCTATATCAGTGCATTCCATATGAAAGGTTTCAAGATACATAGAGAAAGTATTCTACAGGACATCCTATAAGATATTCTATATAGTGTCGTGTAGAGACTGTGCTATAGGGTATGTGTAATATAATGCGTGCGGTGTTATATGTGTTCAAGGTATATATACTGTATACATGGACTGTCATATATAGGGCCATAGGGGCATTCTGTGAGGTCTTCTTTGGAGTATTCCAGACGGTCTTCCATGAGGAGTACGATATATAGAGGGTACTATGTGTTCCATAAGGTATTCTGTAGGGTATTCTATGTCGTATTCTGTAAGGTACTTTGGACATTCAAAAGATATACGGGCTATGACTGAAAGTATATGATAAGGTATTCCAGAAGCTCTAGGGTATTCAATAAGGCATGAAGGTATTCTATATCAGTGCATTCCATATGAAAGGTTTCAACATACATAGAGAAAGTATTCTACAGGACATCCTATAAGATATTCTATATAGTGTCTTGTATAGAGTGTCCTATAGGGCATGTGTAATATAATGCGTGCGGGGTGTATCATATATAGGTGGTCTTGTATACGGTGTGCGACAGGATATTCAGATGGATTTGTACAAGATATAAAAGTTATGAGAGTGGAATTTTGCAAAGTATTCTAAAATGTAATCTAAAGGGTACTATGTTGGTGAAATACAAGGTGTTGAGCCCTGAAAGTATCGATAAATTTCGTGTTCACGGACATGATCTATAATCTCGATGCGTCTTATATATGGGAGGTATAGAAATAGGGCCGTCTTTTCATATATGGATACTTGTCGTGATACTATGTTATATGGGATGATATATCTTTGCTTTCCTGTTGCGTGTTACCTTCAGAGCCCATACTGCTGCATGCAAAAACCTATACACACACAGAACATGCATGCAAACTTGCGTTCTTTTGCAACACGAGAAGAAGCCGTACGCGAATGTATGTCGCTTGGAAAACTCAAGGTGTATATGAAAGAAATGCAGAATGTAGGATCTGCGAAATCTTTGGTGCAGTCGCAGCGTATTTAGGCCAGTACCTGGGCAGGGCAGGCGTGGATCTTGGGGGGGGGGGGGGTGAGCACATATATATAGATACACAAAGTTCATGCAAATATACTATGTATATAGAAAAATAAACCACACTCATAAACGCTCATGTTCATGCATTTGCAGACACCATCAGACCTTCCTCAAACAGGACGGCCTGTGCCATCTGCTTCTCCTGAAGACCGCCGCCCTGCTGGTTGTACGCGTTGACAGCTTGTGCAGCCTGCGCAGTACCAAGGCGCAGAGGTTTTCATCAAGGAGGCTATGGATTTCGGGCATCTACTGAATGCTCTTCTAGTATTGGTTTTCTGGTTCCTGACTGTCAGCACCACAAAAAGATGGGCCAAACAAGCAACTAAGCTTATGTATGTGTAAAGACATTCGAGTGTCTGAGCATGGGTGGGATTGCCCGACTGGCTTCATGTGGGGCTTCTTCCTGACCCCTTTGTGGCTAGACCTACTCAGCCGCTCATCAACAGGGGTAGGGCCCAGTGCTTCTCAGTTCTCAGTCTCGCTATCAACGCACTTACAATTAATTGCTGCGAAAGCAGCTCCGCACCCAGTTGTGCTGCCACTATAATATAGGGGCCTCGATACTTACCGACATTAGTTTGGTGGTTCCGTACTATAGTTATAGTATGTTATAGTGTAACGGGCCCGTATATAAGACATGACCAACAACCACGACATGGAAGAAAACCCCTACGAGGACCGACGACCGACGCCGACGACTCCTGTAACTACACTTGCTACCGCATCTGCTGCTGCTGCTGCTACTGTTACTGCTGCTGCTTTGCTGCTACTGCTGCTTCTGCTGCTACTGCTGTTGCTGCTGCTCTTACTGGTTCTACTACTACTGCTACTGCTACTGCTGCTACACCTACTACTACGACGACGACTACGACGACTAATACTACGTACAACTACCCGTACAGCTACTCATCTGGAATCGCCGCTGCTGCCATTGCCACTGCCACGGCGATTGCAGAAACTCCACTCTGCTCTCATCATCGGCATCAGCAACATGCTCGTCTGCATCCTGGTCCTACCCAAGACCTTCAGCATCCGCGGCTTCAACGACAAACTGTCAACACCAGTGGCAGTAAAAACATGGGTAAACACACATACAGACAAACAGTTGAATGAATGCGTTGACCTGATCGTCTCACTGCATTCCAAGTTTAGTTCGGCATGGTTCCGGCACGTCGATGCTACAGGAGCAGCCTGAGCATCCGCGTTCGCTTCCATGGAGTTCTGCTTCATGAGCTCCTGTGCGCAAGAAGCTTTGGACCAACTCATAAGAACAAGAGGGACGGAATGCCAATCTGAATGACTGCAGGTTTTCCTGGCTCTCGTGGCATGATCTTCTCTGTTTGGAAGAGCTGTGCTGGCTTGCACACACTAGCATGGCAGGCTGCCAATCAATTGCCAAGCATGTGATATATGCAAGTAACGGAAGAGGTCATCCCGAGGCGCCCCTTATAAACAACCGCAGAGTCAGTACGAAACTGAACCAGGCTCTGTTCATGGCTCCAACCATGCAGAACCACAGTTACCAAGTGGATCCCAGTTAACATCACATAACACATGCCAGAACTAAAGGCACGGGCGTCGGAACTCAATATCGGCCTAAAATGCACAAGTCTAGCGCCTGCAAACCTCGCAGGCCGCTTTACCGATGCACTCCGCAGGAGTGCATTGCAATGGTCCACCGTGGAGTCATGCAAAGAACTCGCGCAGCCTAGGCCTGTAGACGATAGCAAAAAGATGCTCTTCAGGGGGTTCATCCAGAACCCTAAACCCTAAACCCTGACCATTCAGGGATTTGGGAGGCGCAGGTCAGGAAAGCGTGCCTGCTGCATGGCCCAGTGATCCACCTGATGTGGAATATCAGAGATTCTGCACCCGAAGTCCTAAACCCCATGTGTTCTTGTTGGGCGTCTAAGTGTCCTTAGTTGAGTCCGAAAGTCGTCTCAGTCTTTACGGCATCGCTTTTCCTAATTCTCATCCTTGCTGCTGCTACGCTGATTTTTCGGCAAATCAGTTAAGTTCCTCTTAGTTTTAATCAGGACCACTCAAGCAGGATCAATGCGCCGCAAGCAACTAATATGCTGGACGTGGCTCTTGCTGAGTCTTTTGTGTCGGAACTTATCCCAGAAGCCCCAGACCCTAGACACCTAAGCCTCGCATTGAACTGTAAACGCGCATCACCCACAACTCTGAAGCTAGAGCTACAGCCGAGGGCTGAGAAGCTGTGGCGGTCATACTGGAAAAGCCCGGTATCGTCACAGATAGCCGAAATGGCAACACACTATGGGGTCGATGCTCGGCAAGGAGCCGCTAAAGCAGAAAACCCCTGAAGGCCAAACCTTATCAAATAGATATTGGGAGTTTCCGAAAATAGGGGACCCTAATATAGTACCCTGAATAGTAGGATCCTTATTATAAGGACCCCAAATAAGCTACCCCTAATTTTCGGAAACTCCCATATCAAACTTCCAAGACTTGAGCCCCATGGCAGGGGGAAGTCGAGGGAGGTAAACACTCCTACAAGTTATTCTTTCCTGTTATGCTTATTACCCTAAACCCTAAACCCTAAACCCTAAAGTCCGAGGCCACGGGTTTGGGTTGCTGGGTTTGGGTATCACACAAGCATGGTCATCCAGTTTTCCATCCATGGGTCTAAGAAGCGGATTCAGTAAACAAGCAGTTATCCTCGTCGTAGTTCAGGATGAAGAAAAGTAGCGAGGCAGCACGGATCGCCAGTAGGGTCAATGCGGGTAAGCAGAACGACAAAGCTGCGTTGATTTGTTAGTCACGGTACGCAGTGGTCATGGGATATAAGCCGGGTTCACAACCACAAAAGCGCGCAGTACCCCTCCAGACACCACCTGTTGAACTCTCGAAGCTCAATCCCAAATGCAGGTGTTGAAGGTGGTCTTGTCCGCTCCGATCCGTATATGGGGGTTCCCGAAAATGAGGCAAAGTAAGGTGCCCATGATTTTCGGAAACTCCCCATTAATACTACAAACTGCTGTTCAAAACCTTGTCCATCTCACACCTCCCTCGCTGGTCCAGCCTTGCCCTGCATGTGGCCCATATTTTGCACCCTGGCGTCAATGCTTTTTGTTTAGGATGTATATGGGGGGGGGGGGGGGGCGAACGGTGCTAGAGGCCTGCAACGCCTGAAGTTTCAAGGCTCTCAAGCTTGGCGATCGGACCTTAAGTGTGTGAACATCTATGCCCGAGCCCTCCACGCCGAAAAGTAAAATTCGAGTTGCTGAATAAAGGGGCCTTCGTTTTTCGATAGGGTTTTGGGGTGTATGGACGCCATAAGGAACCGCAAGGAAGAGTAGTACGAATTGTTCAGGCTCCTGTATCAATCTTCAGGCTCCCACTTCGACGACCCGGTTTGACCATGCTTCTTTAGAGATCTGTGGATCCGGAGTTCTGGAGTTGATGAAGAGCAACACGCACTTATACACTTTCCAGGACTAGATTTACAGTACTGTCAGGGTTTGCGACGAAGGGGCTGATAATACCCAGATTGAAGAAAGCAGCAACATGCAAGATAAACCTGGCAGGGATTCTTGAATCGAATGTGAGCTCTCTGACCGCCTACCTGGCAAACTCTAACCTCGACCGTGAGTTGAAGTTCCACGTCTTGGGTGACCGTGCTGACGGTGGCCATCCTACCACGAGGCCGTAAACAAGAGAGAAGCACGAGGTACATGTGCGTGTCCAGCTATACAGCTACTGCTGCCTCTGTGGTTTCTAGAACCTGTAGGGCTGGCAGGCGGAGGGTTAATTACCAACCAAACCAAACCCTAATAGAGACACCAAATAAGATGTACCTCAATATACGACAACCAGCAACACAAGCCAGTATTTCCGGATGCGCCCATGTATCCCATAAGTTCTCCACCGAGATGCACTGTGCCCTCCTGAAGCTGCTCAGCTTGTTGATAGGTGGCCTCAGACGCAAAGTGGTTTCGGGCTATACGCTGGCTTCGGGGTGTAAGGTTTGCCAGTCCGAAACAGTAATAGAGAGGCCTGAATACACAGAACAAGGCTGGGGGGAGGTCTAATACAGCATCGGCATATAGGGACAGACAATGAGTGGCTAACGTGTACTACTGTATTGTCTCTGGCGCAGGATCCCGGACGCAACCGTTACAGGAAACACTCTGTAAACCTGTCTTCGCAGAGATCGTGGCATGCATCGACTCAGGGCGTCGGGCGTGCTGGGTTTGAGGGCTTAGGGCTGGAGGGTTTAGGGGCTTAACGCCTAAGGTTGTCAGGTTTGTGAGCTTCCACACCGGGGAGTGGCACAATGCACTGGTCTGCAGAATTGAACCCGGTGACCGAGTCAAGTCCGCACGGGAAAAACGAATTAGCATGAGAATCTCGGAGGTTGGGGTCTACTGCTCCCTCAACCCCAACATAGAGGCCTTAATAATGATTACGGTGTAGTATATAGGACTATTGCAAGGAGCCCTACAGAACCCCAGATACTTCAACCCTAAGCCCTAATAAGCCCTAAACCCCAAGTCCTTCAACCCCTAAACCCTAGAAAACCCCTAAAACACCCTCAAACCTCAAACCCTAAACCCTAAACCCCTAAACCCTAAACCGCCTCAAACCCCAAACCCCGAAAGGCACGTTTCTGACAGGAAGCCTTGGCCTTCGCCTTTTCCTGGTCGGCGACATCCCGGAGATCCTGTCCCAAAGGGTCCAAGTATCATTATGGTACATACTTATAGGGCATTTTGGGGATCTAAGTATATACTATAATGATACTTGGACCCTTTGGGTGTGTGCCGAAGCCCGACAAAGCTTCTGGCCTAAACCCTTTTTTCAAGCACGGACTTGGAGTGTATGCCGGCACCCTAAACCCTAAACCCGTGCCTGGGGTCTCCAGCAGGCTCTTACCCAAAGACTCCAGAATCCCTGAATTTCGGAATATACCTATTAAGGCATCCTTTTTGTAATTTCAGGTATATTCCTTGATTAAATGATTAAGAGGTTTCCAGTAGGCTCCTATATGGCTGGTATTTGGATTGTTTGCATACACCTGCACCCATCTCTGTCTCAGTCTCAGTCTCAGTCTCTGTCTCTCTCTCTCTCTCTCTCTCTCTCGCTCTCTCTCTCTCTCTCTCTCTCTCTCTCTCTCTCTCTCTATCTATCTCCTGGGCATGGGGACGGCATGGGACGGGCAAAGCCCACCCACAACATTGAGGGGGTATTGCGGGGAGTGAGATGCGTATGTAATGTTCCCCTTCGGGCTACAGCCATAAAGTATACAATAGCAATTTGGAAGTACATGTACACTCTCACAGACATCATTCTCTCTCTCTCTCTCTCTCTATCTCCCCATCTGTCTAGCTATCTATCTACACATGTAGACAACTGTGTATATACATGTACCCTTGTATATATATATATATATATATAATATGCATATGCAAGTATGTATGTTTGCACTTCACCGCCTACACGGAAACATACATACATTCGTACATACATATGTACATGAATATGTCTCTCTCTCTCTCTCTCTCTCTCTCTCTCCCCCTCCCTCTCTCTTTATAGATACGTATGCACAAAATAAGTAAAAGATAACTAAAGAAATACATGCCCATACGTATGTTGACACATATATGCAGTGCCGTAGGGTTTCAGTCAAGCTCGCAAGATTCCGCAACAAAGGCATCGTTCCTTTCTTGTGTTCTCCTTCTGGCAGGGAATTTATCGCAATTGTTTCTGGATGCTGGCGTTCTCAGAACTTTGCTGTATGTGACTGTGGCCCACCTGCGGCCAGCATGGACGTTTGTCAACACGGACAAAAAGTTGGACCGGTTGCCCCCTTTCCACACAACCAATCGCGAGCGCACCAACTCCAACACGTTATAAAGCATGACCGTCTAGGGACGAAGCTTATTCCGACCCCTGTCTTATGATGGTTGTGGCGATCTGACAAATTTTCATCATATGCGATTACAAGGCTTCCGGTCAATAGGTAGACACTCTGAGCGTTTTGGGGTACATTAACGTGTAACTATATAGGGACAAGCAGGGAATGCTACTACTGAGTACTGGTCTGTGTCAGCTCAGCCCTACACGTCAAACTTCAATCCGAGGCTGCAGAAGACGAGCCTAATGTAGATATGTGAAGGGCACCTGTCAATAGATCCGTTTTGACACAACGGAAAACCCGCAACGGTTCCTCTGTATTGAAAAGCCTGCTATGGGTTGCACAACGCTCCCATCAGAGTGTTGCATCTCTGGCTTGGCTCCTCCACGTCTTCCTGAACCTCTTCTTTGTCACGCTCGTCGTCCATCTCCTTGCACTCCGCCAAGATCTTCCTCGCGAGGCTGATCCATGTCATTTTGCTTGATTTCGCGCAGAATGAGCTGTGGAACTGCCGTTTCCATTGGTTCGAGGCCTCAAGCCTCAACGATCTTTAAACTGCGTTAAAAGACAAGAGGGGAATCGCGATTCGCCGAAATTTTAACTACTGTAGTTCGTGGACTCTTGAGGCCTCAGCTTTGTGCGGTTGGAGGTGGCAAAATACCTGCATATAGCCCTGCCACTGCCTTTGCATCAATAGGCAGGGTCTTTGACACGGCGGCGTCGACTACTTCTTCTGCCACTGCGGCTGCAAATGTACGAATGCTGCAACAGCAAGGAGCTGCAGCTGCTCCTCGGACTACTAGTTACTACGACCACACCCTACTTCTACCACTACCGCTGCAGCAGCAGGAGCTTCAAGCAGCAGCAGTAGTAGTAGTAGTAGTAGTAGCAGTAGCAGTAGCAGTAGCAGCAGCAGTAGCAGTAGCAGTAGCAGTAGCAGTAGCAGTAGTAGTAGTAGTAGTAGTAGTAGTAGTAGTAGTAGTAGTAGTAGTAGTAGTAGTAGTAGAGGCACCCCCCTACCAACTACACTTGCTCTCAACCATGTTAAGACAACATCCATTACGGCACTTTCGTCATGTGCGATCATCCTAAGAGGCCTAAAAATCGACTTGTCGAGTTTGCAAACTCGGGCTCTTGATTTTGGACTTGCTTCTGGGGGTGGGTGGGGGGGTGGGGGGGGGGGATGATGACGACAGTGTTACGCGAACACACCCAGCAGTATCACCACAAGAGCCGTTTAACTCGGTATTTACGGTACTTTCGTGATGTCAGACTTTGTTACATATTCTGAGCCCCTACTTCTCGACTATGCGTATTAAACTTTGCTGTTTGGAACTGTTTGCAAAAAAAATCGAAATTGTGTGGGGGAAAGCTTCTTAGGGGATGATCACGACACCGTTTTGCGGACACCCGGAACAATATTTCCACACTCAAGCGCGCACACACCACACACACCACTTCAAAAACAAACCCTCCCACGCAGAGGTTGGGCGGTAGGGGTGTTGGCGAGCCCCTCCTACGTACAGCTGGCATCTTTGTTTTTGATGTTTAGAAGATGTTGCGCTTCAGGGTTTAGAAATGTTAAGCCCTTCTTGGCAGCACCTGGGTTTTGCACGGTATTTACAGCGTTTTCGTACTATCCGACCACCTGGGGTTTATCAGTTTCTTCCCCGTCGAGCTTGCAACTCCAACTGCTGCCGCAGTTTTGGGGCCTGGGCCCCTGCAACTTCACCGGCTGTGACAGTTAAGGAAACTGAGCCTCTGCAACTTCTGCAGCTGTCACAGATAAGGAGCCTGAGCCCGTGCATCTTCTGCAACTATCGCAGTTAAGGCGCCTAGCAGCTACCGCTGCCCAGCCCGGATGGAACAAGTGTAGTTGGGAAGGGGGGGGGGGTGGCTAGTAGTAGTAGTAGTAGTAGTAGTAGTAGTAGTCGTAGTAGTAGTAGTAGTAGTAGTAGCCCCCAGCCCCCCGTCAGCTCATCTTTGCCTAAGGCGCCGGCTCCCCCTCCAGCTATCCCGGCCTCCCCGGCTCCCCCTCATCCCCCCAAGGCGGGCTCCCCCCCTCAAGAACAGGCAGCGCAGGCTTCAGCCTCCCAGCGTAGTCTCACGCCTCCCCCCCCCTCCTCCCGCCCCCCGTCAGCTTACGAGCCCCCGGCAAAGAATGCTCAACCAGTTGGCTATGTTCCACAACCGGCTCCCCAAACGGTTGTCAAATATACCAGGTTAGAGCTCGCTCAAATGCTGAGCTCCCCATCTCACCAGGACTGGATTCGAGCACTGGCTTCCATCAGTATTCTGGTGGCCCCAGTTATTCTTGGAGAGCAGCAGAACCTCTGGTCCACACGGGTGGAGGCTCTCAGCCAGGTGCCTCCGCTTTTCTCGGCCATCAAGCTGGTAAAGACTCAGTCCGGCCTCACCTGGGATACTGCCATGTCTGTGCGCAGAGTCCTTACCAGCGACGGACGAGTCACCATTGCCACCGGCTCTGGTGAAGCCTACCAGGAGCTGGACGCCCCCACTAAGGTGCATGGTCTGATCCATGCATGCTTCAACAGGATGTGGGATGAGAAGGAGTTCAAACGCCATTTCCCCACGCGGATCGAGTTCAACATGATCGCCACTTCCATGATGACGGTCTACAATGAAGCGGCAAAATCCGCTGGACTCCCAGCCAGGATGTTCAAGCTCAAACCCATGAAAGATGCCCACTCCATCATGAAGATGCGGATTCAGCATGACAAGGGGTTCGAAGAGGACAAGCGTATGGCTCGCTTGGCTGCGGCAGCCGCACCCAATAAGCGCCCGCAGGTGCAGGAGGCCGACACTGAGGGTAAACGCCAACGCGATGCCCCCTCGTCCTCCTCCTCGAGCCAATGGGCAAGACCGGCACGCCCATCTCAGGAGGACGATTGGGACTGGTGGAAACAGTGGTCCTGGCACGGATACTATCAGTCTTCACAGCAGTGGCCACAAGGTCACAATCAGTGAATCTAGGGCAATGTCACAGACTCCCCAAATCCCGTATGGCACAGCCTCTGGGAATTCGGTGCTCTTCCGACGCTTTTGCAAATCTCTTCGGGCGCTGTAGTGCAGAGCGCTAGCCACGGCAAAATATAGGATTCTGCACTTTGCATGAGCTGATCAGGTCAGTCAGCAGTCAGTGTTCGACTCACTCAGCTTTGCAGGTACGCACATGTGACCCTTACGGCCTTCTGTCTACAGCATGGGTAATCCGTGTGGGACGCCGCGAGACGGACACTCAAGGTGCCGGCTTCGCCCGAAGTACGACCTAACTGCTGAGACAGGTGCACAGACGGACGCGTCTGTTCACTACAAGGTGGCGGAGGAGGAAGCCATAGCCGCAACTTTAGTCAACTGAGTAGATTGAGAGGATTGAGCGATGAATGCTAGCAGGTAACCAGTTTCACGAGTGCACAGGACCAAAGGCGCCCGCAAAGCGCAGAGCACGCTCGCGCAGCGTTCAATTGAAAAAAGTAGTAGTAGCAGTAGTAGTAGTAGTAGTAGTACTAGTAGTAGTAGTAGTAGTAGTAGTAGTAGTAGTAGTAGTAGTAGTAGTAGTAGTAGTAGTAGTAGTAGTAGCAGTAGTAGTAGTAGTAGTAGTAGTAGTAGTAGTAGTAGTAGTAGTAGTAGTAGTAGTAGTAGTAGTAGTAGTAGTAGTAGTAGTAGTAGTAGTAAGTAGTAGTAGTAGTAGTAGTAGTAGTAGTAGTAGTAGTAGTAGTAGTAGTAGTCAGTAGTAGTAGTAGTAGTAGTAGTAGTAGTAGCAGTAGTAGCAGTGGTAGTAGTAGTAGTAGTAGCAGTAGTAGTAGTAGTAGTGGTAGTAGTAGTAGTAGTAGTAGTAGTAGTGGTAGTGGTAGTGGTAGTGGTAGTGGTAGTGGTAGTGGTAGTGGTAGTGGTAGTAGAAGCAGCGGTAGCGGTAGCAGTAGCGGTAGCGGTAGCAGTGACAGTAGCAGTAGCAGCAGCAGCAGCATTAGTAGCAGCAGCAGTAGCAATTAGTAGTAGTGGTAGTGGTAGTGGTAGTGGTAGCAGTAGTCGTCGTCGTAGTAGTAGCTGTAGTAGATCGTCATCGTCGTAGTAGTAGTAGCAGTAGTAGTAGTAGTAGTAGCAGCAGCAGCAGTTGTAGTAGTCGTCGTCATTGTCGTAGTGGATTCTTATCACTGTGTCGCTTCTAAGCTTAAAATGCAGACGTTTTCAAGTTTTTGCTGCGCAAACATCTCTTGAACGGGCGTGATGGCTAGTAAGCCTAGCACCGGCGTAATAGCAGTCACTCCTGCACTGACCACCACGACTACCACTACTGTACTACTGCTAATGCTACTACGAATACAGCTACTCCCACGACGACCGCGACCGCTACCAAGCTTGCTACTAGCCAAAGAATAAAGCCCACATGTCGTAAAACAACGGCAGCACAGAACAATGTTACTGTGAGGATTGTCCCAGCCCCCATGGCGAAATGAGCATATCGCGGAATACACATTGTAAGGGTGACAGCACGCAAGCTCTCTTCAACACTATGCCCAACAGTGTTGGTCCTAGGTCGATCACTTAGCCTGACAGGGAGCTTCACCTACCGCTGTAGTTGGTAATTATCCGGCATGCTCATCATCTAGACTACGACTCTGTTGGTGCCTCGTTTTATCTCTAGCGTCACGGTCGTGAGTGCAAACCTATGTATTTCAGGACCCAACCCTGTGAGCCGCGTCCCCTGTTGCTTGCAGTTTACTGATCTCCTGAGCTTTGGGAGCTGCTCTCCGAACTCTTGGCGCTTTCCTTAGGATGCAGCAGGATTCAAGGGAAGCATACCTCCACAGGTTGGGTGCGCGGTCGATACAGAGGTTTAGAGCAAGGTCGTTGAGGCACCGCATACCTCAGAACATGCATGGGGTCGACGATTCCGAGTTGGTTGAGTGGGGCCTAGTATACGAACTCGCAAACCCGAGACCGCTTTGATTTGGCTAATAACTGCGGCCCATTCATCCGGGCCCGAGGTGAATCTTATCCTCATAGTGCCATAGTAGCCATATTTACATATTTCATGGGGTTCAGCAGTGCTTCCTGATAGTCAGGTGACTCCTTGAACATGCTCTCGGATCTTTGCGGATCATGGCAAATCAGGGCTCAGGGCTTCTACGGCTTGTAAGCCTTGTGGGGCGGAATTCTAGGGTCTACAGGGATTATAGGGTTTGTAGGGCATATAGGGAACGCGGGTTTGGGGATTTGGTCTTTCTCAAGCCAGGAGTTTAGGGTGGAGGCAGCTCAAAATCACAAAGAAGGATGATGCAAAGCTAGCGAAGAAAATGAAACTATTCTCAGGGAATGTAATTATGTGTGATTGCCTGAAGCAGCATGGCCTGTACGGAAGACGAGTTACCACGATGATACAATGAATTTGCGAATAAGTATTCGTAATAAGAGCCTCTCTCTCTCTCTCTATAATATATATATATATATATATATATAGACACACACACACATACACTTCGAAACTTCTGTGGTAGACCATCCTCCCCAACACCCTACACCAAACCCTAAATCCGAACGCTCAACGCCACAATAAGCCCCAGATGCGGATCCATCGCTCGAAGTCACGTCCTGCGACGTCCACAGCTGCAGCGGCCCGACGCAGCCTCATCTAGGTTTCTGAATCGCCCGTTTATAATCGGGGTACCCTGTTTTCCTACGATTTCGGCTTTAATACGGGGACCCGAAGTGAAAATAGGCAAAAGGGGTACTACTGAGGAAGCAAGTCATGTTGGCTGACAGCGTCTATATCGCCAGTCTTCTGCTTTCAGAACTCAAAGAAGAACATGAGGGTCTAAGGTTTCAAGGCCAGGGAACAACATGCTGAACATACATCTCGATGAATAAACAAATGAGTGTATGTGTGTATATATAACATATGTAAAAACATGTATGTATATATATATACATGCAGTATACACACATTTTTTTGATATTTATTTAGGCTCTGTTGCGCTTGGAAGCTCTGGCCCCTGTTCCAACAACCTCAACCCTGAACCCCAAATAACCTAAACTCAATCGCACACGGAAACCTCAAAAATAATCTAAACTCTGAAACACGCAAGCCCGAGGCAAGCTTGCGGCTGGGCAGCCCCTGGGCGAGCCTATGCTCCGGCCGACTCCGACGCTGGATCATGACCTGGGGTGTACAAGGTATGCAAGGTTTGCGGCCCAGGGAGTGTGGGTTTGGGATGGTTTCGTTTTCCGGTTCTAATTTTAGGGGCGTTTACAGGGTGTACCAAAAGAAACGACTAGTATGCCCATTGAGCATCTTCTGTTTAAGGGGCTGCGGCGAGACGGGGTTTTCTACACCGATGAAGCTTGTCTTCGCACAAAACATGCACAGACCTGCACGTGTTTGCCACATGTGTATATTGTCTACGGGAACACCTTAGGTATACAAGGTCTCTAGTAAGGGTTGTTCATGTCCATTAACTATGCATGAATTAATTATGCTCTTGGCCCCGGAGAATGAGAATGGTGGTGACGATGGTGAAGGGGGGATGAGGATCAGAATGAAGCACCCATTGAATTATGGCATTAGAAAGACGACGACAACGTCATTGACTATCATAATGTCGCTGGGAGTGGCGAAAACGATGATCATTACGATTATAACCATGACCTTGATGATGATGATGATAACGATGATGATGATGATGATGATGATGTTGAAACGCTTACATAAGTGGCATCAAGGTGTCAAATCAAAGAAACACGCTTGCGATGAAGAACAAGAGTAAAACAGTGATAATAAGAAAAATGAAACTAGAAGACAATTGGCCCGAAAGCATCATCAGCGAAGAGTGTGGGGCTATGTGATAGATCCAGTGTGTAGGATCGTATGCAGATACAGTCAAGAGTCATGGAGTCCATGAGTCATGAGTCATAAAGTCATAGAGTTACAGTGAGATAGCGTCATAGAGTCATAGTGGGATCAAGTCACAGAGTCATGGAGTCATCTATGTAGCATGCACTTGACTCGATGTAGTTCACTCTATGCTCTATGTGTGGGAACGCTTAATCGAGATCCCCGTAGCGTGGTGGCTCATAGCCCGACCGGGACCTCGAGATGCAGATACAGTCAAGAGTCATGGAGTCCATGAGTCATGAGTCATAAAGTCATAGAGTTACAGTGAGATAGCGTCATAGAGTCATAGTGAGATCAAGTCACGAGTCATGGAGTCATCTATGTACCATGCACTTGACTCGATGTAGTTCACTCTATGCTCTATGTGTGGGAACGCTTAATCGAGATCCCCGTAGCGTGGGGGCTCATAGCCCGCCCGAGGAGGCGAATCCCTGGGAAGGGTTGCATTCCCGATGGACGACAACGGTGCCACCCCCTGGCTTTAAAAGAGAGAATTAGATACCGAGATGTAGAGAGTAAGTCATAGAGGCATAGAGTCAAGTAAGTAAGTAAGTAAGTAAGTAAAAGTAAGTAAGTAGGTAAGTAAGTAAGTAACTAAGCAAGTCAAGTAAGTAAGTATAAGTAAGTATAAGTAAGTATAAGTAAGTATAAGTAAGTATAAGTAAGTATAAGTAAGTATAGAGATAGCATAGAGTCCAGTGTCAAGTGTCAAGTAAGTTAGTAAGTAGATTGAAGTAAGTAAGTAAGTAAGTAAGTCGTAAGCATAACATAGAGTCAAGTATCAAGTGTAGAGTCAAGTATCATAGAGTCAAGTGTCAAGTGTAGAGAGTCAGTCATAGGGGTCAAGTAAGTAAGTAAGTATCAAGTGTAGAGTCAAGTATCAAGTGTAGAGTAAAGTATGGAGTCAAGTAAGTTGATTCTATGTCTGTCATCTATGTACTCAGCTGCGGCGTTCCACACGGAAGAACCCTTCGCGATGCTTTCGGGAATTATGATGATGGTGATGATGTTGATCATCATTTTATTATTGGTGTGATGATGACCAAGGCGGTAGCGCTGGTACTGGTGCCGGCATATCTCCCTGCGTGTCTTAGTCTTAGTGTCTCTGTCTGTCGTTGTCGGTTTTGATGTATTTCTCCTAGATTCTGAACATCCCGCAGCCCCTACTGACCGTGCCACGGTCTCCGGCAGAAGCTCCTTTTCGCTGGCTCAGTCCGTGGACCCTACCCTGCTTTTTGCCTGTAAATCCTAGAAGTTTTTAAGTTTTACATTCATTCACTACACACAGAAGCTCATACAGAAGAAAAGCCTCCTTACCTTACCTCTCACCCTGACATCCTGGAGTATGAGCATGAAAGCGAGAAGCCGTAAATTGGCTATTCTGGCCTTAGAAATTACTGTGCGTCACCCCCCCTCCCCCCTCCCAACGACTTCATTTAGGTCATGTGTCCAGGCATTGCAAGCTCCATCAAACCGCAACTCCAACTGCCCAACTGCTGAGCCCTGAAAGCACGCGCACCCCTGTATCTACGAGTGCACCGCAGTACACCCTGTCAATCATCCCAGATCAGCTCTCCGAAGCACAAAGAACGAATTCAGCAGCATAATCCTCAGTGCCATGCACGCTCAAGTCCAAAACCCGGGAATCTCCAGAGTCCAACCGGAAATCTTCGATAGCAACGAGCATCTTTCACTGAACACCCACTGTACCCCTCGTAGCAGCTGAAAGGCCAGGGAGGCATGCTGCAAGTCCTCCGGCTTCGCATCGCTCATTGGATCCTTGATCGGGACACAGCTGCTGACGAGCTCTCTTCATGCTTAAAGCTCTGAGCTCTCTCAATGCGGATTATAGACTATAGACTTAGCTCTTGAGGGGTTCGGGTCTTTTCAATTAGCCCTGGCTTCAGGGCAGTGTGGTGGCAGCAATTGACCCGCAAACGTTTAAGCTCGGCTTCAAGACCGGCGTGCTGGACTCTGCAAGGACGCTAGTACAAACAGGACCGAAAACAAACCAACAAAAATAAAGCAAGATCAGGGCTGAATCAAGCCTAGACCCCAAAACGAGGATGCTGACAATTGAGTTCGCCAGAGGTGAGATGTTTATGCCTTTCTGAAGGAGCAGGTATAATTAAACACAGTCAGCCTATCGAATACCCCCTCCTCCGATGAGACAGCCAAAGCGGCCCAGCTTGGGCAGGTGCACTGCTCCGGCGCCAGGGCAGCGTCGTTCTCTGCACCCCTCGGCTTGTGATCTTGGATGTAATGCTTCGCAACCCACACCTTTGCAATTCTGACCTGCCTGCTGCTCAGCAAGACCTGGAAAAATGAAGCATGCACGTGCATTTATAGTAATGTGTATATATATATATATATATGTATGTATATATGTATATATACCTTTACTTAGAAGTATATGCGTGTGCAATGTGCTACAAGGCACACGCCTTCTACACGTTACGCATGTGGCTCCACGACATGGTTTTAGGATTGCACAAGCAACGAAACTTGAGTTGCACCCGCAAACAGCATACACCTGCGTGCAGCAACATGTACATGCGGAGACCTGCAGGGACACACACACACACACATGGCGTCCACACAGGAATAGCAAGCGCTCGTGCGCATTGTACATACACCAGACTTTGCACTATGCAGACCTTCACTTGTGCAGTCGAGCTAATTACAAAAAGGCCTTAGTAATATTGGAATACGGTTTTGGGGCCCATTAAACTATAATTCTTATAAGGAACTCCCCAAAGTAGTATAGGTAATTAATTATTAAGGCCTCTATAGTACATGCGATCAGGTGGCTCGGGCGCCGGGGGAGGGCCAGGCGGGCCACCATAGTAGTTGTAGTCGCCATAGCCACCTGCAGTGGTAGCCAACTTCCGATGCTGCGTCTTCGACACCGTCACTTTCGCACAAACCAGAATGGGTTGAGGTGTTCAAACACTTGCGAAGAGATTATGACCCCAGCAATCCAGAACTTGAAGCCTAACACACCGACAATCGCTGTGGGCTCTCTTCTTGGCTGCCGCCATCCCTTGCCCGACAATTCGCTGTGTGACCGGGCTTAGGACGACAGGGATAACCTGTGTTGTGGTGTGAGGCATAGTCAGTTACAAGTGGGTTCGGACTCTAACAAACGAGGATTACGAGTTGTTACGTCTACGGAAGTAGGACTCGGCAGTGTCTTGGTTCAACTATCATCCCAGCCTTGATAGGGGCCGTATCTGCCTTGCCCGTAAGCACCCGGGGATGCGTAGTCGTACTGGCCACCATAGCCACCAGAGCCATAGGAGTAGCCACCTGCAAAGCTTCGAGTGGACAAGCTCAGGATTTAATGGACGTCTGGAGGATACCCGCCTTGCCCGTAAGCACCCGGGGATGCGTATTGCCCACCATAGCCACCCGAGCCATAGGAGTAGCCACCTGCGAGATTCGAAAGAAAAAGTTCAGAGCTTCATGGAAGTTTGGAGGAGGAGCAGCTCTCCAGAGATATGCGCGGATTTTAGAAAAAAACATGGAAACTCCACGTTGTAGCCCTCAGGCAGTGAAAGCAAGACGCCATCGAGTCAAATGATGTCAAGCGTGGAAAGTGAAAAGGAAGATGACTTTATCAGCAATGATGGGCCTATTCCGACCTTGGGGTCTGCCATTCAGAGTTTCGCATGCTTCGGACTGTGTTTTGGCTCGTAGATGTGGATGGGTCGGGGTCCGGGTGGGGCCTGCGCTCTACATATAAGGTTCTCGGAGATCCGGAAGTGACAAGACCAGCTTCGGGGAGGCTGCAAGATGAGATTCGGGAATGGTGCTCATCCATTTCGTTTCGCTTCAGCTGGCTGCGTTGGTCGTCGGGTTGTCTCCAAGTCAGGCGTTGCCCACAGGGAGTTCTGGCAAGACTAGATGAAAAGGGTATGAAAGGCAAAACAACGTGCCTTGTGGCTTAGCAGAACCTGCCCATGCTATGCCCAAGCACATGCACTCACACAAACGAGGATTCATCGGCAATTCCAGCACAATCTCTCATCTCGGGCTGCTGGGCGCAGGCCTTGGTAGTTGCCATAGCCACTTTGTCCATAAGCACCGCCATAGCCATCGTCGTAGCCAGCATACCCACCGCCGTATCCATTTCCATAGCCACCTGTCTACGTTTCTCAACTCACAGGGCTTCGGGCGTTGGCGCTTTGCTGGGTTGCTCGAGTGTTGGCTTCAGGGTTGGGTTTGCTTAGGGCTTGCAAGGTTGGGGTACCAAGGACCGGCTACCGGTGACAGGGCATCCTTTGCCGAGATGCGACCCTCCCCAGCCTGGGAACCAATGCACTTCAACTCGGGATCTGTCCGTGAAACCATCGAGCTGCATATTACCGTATCGCACTCCGCAGACATTTCTGCAGACTTCCATTTTGTCCATCTCCATATTGAAACTATAACCGCAAACGCTGAACCCTCAACTGCATATTCTGACGGAAGCCTCATTCGGTTCTGAACCTACCCTTTACTTCACCAATACTACACCCCCTTCTGAGAGTCGAGTCATCATTGTGCCAAGATGCCCGGCGCGGGCGCTTGAACCAGGCCGATACCTTCCGCTCCATGACCCGCAAAACCGAAGCTTTGAACTGAACCAAGGTTTCCTACAAACCGAATTGACCTGCAGGCTTTTCTGAATTCTTCGACACTTTCTCCCTGCTGCTGCAGGCCTATTCAGGTACGTTCCGGGAATATTTTGTGCACTTGGACTTGCACGAATCCGCGCGAGCCATGCAGCGTCAAGAAAATCGCTGCAAAAAGCGAAGAGGCTTCCCGCCCTGCAAGTGAAGTCACATCTCCAGGGGCTTCAGTGACTGCAACCTAAGCCTTAAGGGTCCATGTACCCAAATAGTATATACATTGGCCTTAATGTAGTCCCTATATAGGTATATTGGGCCCAAAGTATACACCAGTTGAGTACATGGACCCTTAGGGAAGGGCTTAGAAGGGTTGCCTGACAATAGATCGGAGCATTCTGACAGAAAGTCCACAGAGACTGCGAACTCGCGCATCTATTGTAGCTACCAAGTCCGCAACCAGCTGAAATCTCGAGCTGTTACATCCAGCTGTTCCGACGGCTTGACAGAAACAAATAATTTACGTCAGGGTCTTTCGGGTCTACGTTTTATGAAAAAACTCACCCTTTTGAGGCTCAAGATTTGACTTCCGCATGTGGGTAACTCAGAGGAAGCAGCGCTATGACACAATTCCTTCCCTATGTCGTGCACTGCCCCAGAACCCATCTTGCAGCCAACGCTACGATGATGTGGTACATGCTTTCGGCGATGCATGGCAGAGCCGTACGCACCCATGCCGCCGAATCGCTTGGATACTGCATCCAGAATGCCTGAAAGCAAAGCTGAAATCTGCGAAACTGGAGGCTGAGTCTTCCAGGCCTCAGAACCGTTCCGCCGCCAACAAGGATATCACCTTTACTCACAACCGCCACGACCAACACCAAAACCTCAAACTACCTCCAGCAAACAAGAAAGTGTATATGTACATGTAAACCTGTAGAAAAATATATATGTTTTATGCATATGCCTGTAAATGTAGAAGTGTGTATGTTTCGATGTATATATGTAGGTATGTACGTATGTAGGTATGCATGTAAATCTGAAGGTTGTATATATATATATATATATATGTAGATATACATCGCGCGTACATACATACATAAACAAAGGGAACATTATAGATAACTGAATACGTATATGTGTATACAGAAGGCTTTAATGTTATAAAGGATGCATGTTCTGCTATCGTAAACTATGCCATACTATATTATGACATGCCTTCTTGTTTTACGTGTTTTTGTATTCCACTACATGATGTTCTGCTGCCTTATTATTCTTTGTATGCTGTATAAATATATACCTGCACATACACACACATACATTTACACGTACGTGTACATGTACATAGTATACAAGGATAGAAAGTATACAGATAGACAGATTCCGTACACTCAAAAGAACAGAACAGAAGCCAATGCGACAGAAGCACCTTTCGGCGACCCTTTGGTCAGCCAAGACCCAGGCTGAGGCTGAGCCTGGCAGCTACGAGCAGGAAAGAATGTGGCACCGACGCAAAGTAGTAGGTGCACATGTACACTGACACGACAGCAGGGCATAAACACAAAAAGCAACGAGAAGGACAGATAGAGAGAGAGAGAGAGAGACAAAGCGCCAGGAGGGTAGAGTCTTGGAGAAAACCCGGAGCTTTCGGGAGATAATGTACATGCAAACTTGCGCCAGAACACCAGGTGCATGCGTCTGCTATGCCAGGGAACGTCTTGAGATTTACTCCTTGGTCGAGAGGGACCACTTCCTGGCGATGAGGCAGGCATCGAGATCGACCCTGACCACATGGTGGTATTGGCAATACTGCGGAGCTACCGAAGCAACGGTCAACATTTCGATCTACCCAGGAGGTCGAGGCACTGTAAACCCAAGCTGTGGACAACGACTGCGCCTTCTCAATGGCTTTGCTTGCTACTACAGTGCCACCCTTATTCTTTGCTTCACTAACCTTCCGGTGAACCCAAGCCATGGACCTATGTGATCGTGACGGAATCGTGAAGATGCACATCGCACCCCTTGAATTCTGACGATGGTGATGGCAGTCTTTGGGGTTTCGATGATGATGAGATGGTCAGTCCTTGAACGTTGCTTCGCACATGCAGCTGCGAATAATGAAGTCATCAAAACAGTGGAAGACTCCCAAGTGTTTCTTCTCAAACCCCTTTCTCCCCTTTTGAGGAGGCCCCGAGTCGCTGAGGTGCTCTGAAGTGCAAATATCCTAATTACAAGTAGCAGGCTTATTTGTTGGTGTTTCTCGCAACTCACACTGAGTTCTGTCGCAAGAGCCATAACATTTTGTTCCCCAGAAGTCCGCTCCAAAAGCTGCTGCTGACTGCATCCGGAAGTCTGGAGGATTGAGTGAAGTTCGACGGCTCCTTTGCATGGGACTCTTGGGGTTTGGGCTGCGGCTCACAACTCCAACGCTCCAGGCGAGGCATCGCTTCGGGTTTAGGATAGTTTGCTTTTTCAGGCGGTAGTTTATTTGTTGAGGCGGACTTTCAAGGTCCTCACCGCAGCAGGCATCCAGGGCCTCTGTGCTCAGTTTGGCAAGGCTTTCGAGGTGTTGGCTGCAGGCGGAAAGAGGACAGTGAACTGTCAACCGGAGGTAATGTTTTGCCCCTAAAATTCCTATGCCATATGCACTGCAGAACGTGAGCCGCCCAACCGGCCTGCGAAATCATCGACATTCTTTGGTCTGCAGATTTCGGGTCCGACGCATCCTTCAGGCGGCCCTGGTCCGCGTCCTGCTTAGGATTTAGCTGTTTTTGAGCCCCTTGAGGTTTGAGCTTTTTGGGCCTTAGGGTTAAGGGCTTAGGGTCTCTTACATTCGGCTGGTACAGCAGGACATGACGATGGACCCCTATTTAAGGCTCGGGGAAGCCTGAGACGCCAGGCAGTTGACACGAGTTCTGTCCAACCTGAAAACTGATGAGACATGTACTGGCATCAATGTTACAATCAGCTACCTCCTCTCATTTCCCAGAAACCAACATCGCACATGAAATTCTCCAAAATCACAGTAGCATAAGTTCTGTCGCACACCTCTGACAGCAATGCAGCCCAGCTCAACACTAACAGTAACGTGTTTGCACCTTGCGCGGCTAAACATGAAAGCCGAAACCTTCCTGCGCATGATCGAACGACCGTTTCAATCCATAAAGCAGTCTTGCCTCCGCAGCAGTACCGTAGCCTCCTCAGCGCTGTCACTAGCCGGAGAGTTAAGAAAGTGCAACCTCAACTTCGGCTTACATGCAGATGCACAGGCAAATCTTTGATGATAGTAGTAAAAGCACTAGTAGCAATCTCATATGTAGTACCTAGGACCCACCATATCTGCGGGCCGCGGGATAGAATCATTCATACGCCACCATGGGGTAAGCGCCCGCCGCAAAGGACCAAGCACATAACAATGATGCTCAACACCGCACATTCAATGAGTTAACCAGAATTTCAGCTAAGATAAAATCCCGCGCCGGGTAGAGCTCTGGACTTTTTCGATATTCACGACAGAGATGATTGAATCAGGAGTCCCTCATTCTCGGAAACGAGTCTTCCTGTCTTGCCCATACCTTCGGGCTGCATTGCTGGTGCTTGAAGCCAACTGTCGGATTGATATCACTCTTGGCTCATGTTGATTTTTTCAACGACACGAGATGTTGCAACTTGGTGGCCTCGTGCAGCAGGACGCTTATCGTCGGCTAGAAGATGCAATTATTGCTGCTATAGGTACATCACTGCTGTTCCCAGAGTTTGTTGACTTTTGCAGACATCTCCAACGACAGGCACTATGCAATTAGTCCTGTTGCTCTGTATGCGGAGGTTGCAGTCTCCTGTCTCTGAGATTTCGAAAGCAGTCAGGCTAGACGGCGGACTGCAGAAGCAGAGGTCTTATCCTGATAAGTCATGCTGCCGCTGGCACTACGGGAGCGGTGCAGCGCAGAGAGCAGAAAGCTGCTGGCGTTTCCTTGCGCTGCTCCAAGTTAAGGTGCATACCCATCTGCTAGACGGAGCTGCATAAGTGAAATGTTAACACATGCCAGCGCTAGTTGCTCTTCGGACTGTGGAATCACTCCCCTGTTGCATTCGATCTGCGACGCGGGCAGGCATACCACATACTGATGATTCAGCACAACTCTGTTGGAAACATGGACATCGGTCCAGGGCACGAGCTGCTTTAAGTTACTGTATATCCTATGTGCGGTCAGGCAGAAGATAGCGCTCAGCATGTGCGGCTGGGACTAAAATAAACGCAAACCACTAACACAAACCCTGCAACATACTTACATGTGTGCTCCCACCTTGGTGGACACCGGATCTCTGATGGCATGCTCCCAGCCAGTCATGTATCTCTCTGGCCTGGACAGACTTGGAGACTACTGTGTAGGGTCTCTAGACAAGTGAGCAGTCGACATGCTCGTAGGAAGCATCCACCGATCCACTCACAAACAGCTGCACCGCTTGTTGCTTCCTGGCTAGTGCATGCAAGCACTTTTGAAAGGAGGCATTGGTCTTCTAGATCCACACATTTGGCATGATGAGGCACTTCCAAAGGCTCAGAAAATCGATATCCGTATTTACGCATCTGAGCAAGACACGGTGTCTGGTGCAATTCATTCAAGAAATACGTGCCCGACTGTTTTAGCTTCGCATAGCTTGCTTGCACATGCTGCATCCTGATCTTGCAAACCTGCAACATCAAACCGTCGTGGCCACGTTTGTGCCGGTAGACGTTGCTTCTTGCCTGGAGCTCGGGTTAGTCAATTCTTCCATCGAACCTCTGAGCCCCAGAAGGGGCAAAAGAGAAGCCAAGCCAAGGCCAAGGCATTGAGAAGACTTTGGATGCAGTGGGGCATGCCATGCAAGACGCTTGTCTAGAATGACCTCTGATGCCCAAGTCTGTCGGGCGGATGTTGAAATGTATATAACTTGCCACTGCCAGTCCACAAAGGTCCGCGCTGGGTCCTGCTGGGTGGTGACGAAACACAGCTTGGTTCGTGTGGCTGTAAACACGGCAGCCGTGTCAGTGTGCCTATACACTTGATCGAGCCAAACGGCGGGCAACGGCTCAAGCCAAATAACCTGTTGATGACTGGACCGATGAAAAGGTCTAGGTTTCTCCGTCCGATAAGTTACAAGATGCAGCGACGAGTTGACTTCCGAAACCATCCTGACATGGTGCTTGGCAGTCGGGCCTCCCGATTAGTTAATGCACTCCAACCAACAAATTGGAACTGATATCCGCGGATCGAACCCAGAGATTAAACCACAGACCCATGCCAAACACGACGATATACAGCCACCAAACATTGAAACATGAGTGTGAAGGTCCATAAGTGATGTTGGCACACACACACACACTGCTTGACTGGCCCAACTCATCGTGCCGAAATGAATGGTATCAAAGGCCAGACGGGAGTGTGTTGATTAACACCGAAAGACTGTAAACGAGCAGGATATCTCAGGATCCACGACAACCCTCATTCCTCGCACCAAGCCTCTGGTGGCAGGCCGCTGGCCTCACGGTAGGCCTCCCTGAAGGCGCGCGAGAAATTGAATGCTTCAGGACTTGGTGATGGAAGATGGCCGGAAAGTTAAAGTTAAATGTTCAGAGATGCTCCTGTGGGTTTTCAAGCTTCGAGAGAAACTCCGGGACGAGCTTGCTGTGAAAAGATATCGTGTTTCAATAACGTATCGCTCGATCCGAGAGGCCTCAACTTGTGAACAACAGCAACTCCCTTCGAACTGAAGTTTGACACGTGGTTCATTGACGAGACAGCCATTGCGCGATCTTGAGCTGCAAGTGTGATCCGACAAAGCCGTCGGAGTGTGAAAAGCCAGTTGACATGGCGAAGCGCGTGCCGTGCAAACAGAACACATGCCAGCACAACTGCGGAAAGCGCCTGCCCCTAAGGGCGCCTAAGATGCGATTTCACAACAGGCCACCTGCCGACCGCGTCTCGAGGAACTCTAACCCCCATCATCCGTTGCTGTTCTCTGCTGCCTGCTCTGCTCCGATCCGCGTGTTGGAGTGTTTCGGATATGGGATTCAGGAGCCCGCGGGATCTCAAAACTTGAACTCTCAAACACCCAGCGGACCAAAAACGCCTCGAACCGATGCTATGCTTCCGTGGGCTCCGCAACCAAAGAGCCAAGTATCACGAAAGAGCTATATGCAGAACAGAAGCAGTACAATCTGATGACGACGATATCTGCTATGATAAAGCCGACCAAGCAGCAGCATGTGAACAAGCAGCATAAACGCCAAGACGAGCGGCGATGGACCCAAACAATGGCCACAGGCACTGCGCAAGCATTAGTTCTCAGTAGCAAAAGCAGCCGAAAATCAAAACTAAACAAGCGAGAAAACCATGATATCTTGAGAATCCGTTGCCTCAGCTCCTGTCCGTCCTTCTGCTCCAAGCTCTGAAGGCGCGAGACCAGTTCCAGCCGCTCTCGCTGAGAGCCTGGGAAGGCAAGGCTATGGGTTTTGGACTGCAGCCCTGAATCAAACAAACCGACATTTCGAGCAAGGCACGTGGGTTTAGTTGGGACCCTGACAGAAATCCTTGCCTGTCAAGGGCCAACTACAATAGGACTTTGGCAAGCCTACACAACACGGATGAAGGAGAGGTCCAGCTGGATGAGAACGGTAGCAAAGGCAACACCGAGCTCAACATACTCCGGTGCAGCGGGTCTCACACGCTGGATCTTATAACCTCACTGAACAAGCCAAGATCATGGGCCTTGAATCTAGAGAAACCAAACCTTCAGCTATCGCAAAGTCTTGAAACAAGACCCGCAACCCCAAGCCCAGCAAACCTGAAACCATGAGTACGGGCTGCCGACCCAGCCGTCGCAGCGGAACCTCGGGGAATGGTACCGGTCTTTGCATGACGAGTCTTGCGGCTTTTTCCCTCCTACTTAGCAAGGACACAGGGTTTGGAGTTTAGGATTTATAGGGCTGAGGGTTTAGAATATCCTCCGGGTCTGAATATGGCTTCTGTTCTACTCGCCAAGTTGATGGGTTCCGAAGGATACCTCTGAAACTGTGCAACAGATGCACTCTGCAGTATCTCTTGGAAGGGGAGCCTTTTCAGTCAACATTCACATACATTGCTTTATACACGTATGAAAATTGAGCAGGTATCCATGAAATTAAAAAGTGATGTTTTGACAGATGGCAGAATATTTGAAATATTGAACTCGATGTGGAGTCCTGGGGAGGTTGTTATATGTTTCTCTTCCCATTGTACGTAGGGCGTTGTAACTGAGAGCCACATTACCTGGAACGAGGCTGCCACCACCTGGACCTTGGGAGTTGTCTTGTCCTCTAGGTTTTATTCGTGCTCTAGGTTGGCTCTGTCTGGAATCCTGACTGCACTAATTACTCCAGAACGTTTAAGGATGATGTACAACAGTGCATCTCACATCTGAGCTGTCTGCGCCTCGCTCCTCCCAAAGGGCGACCTGGCTGATTCTGCTACGCAGTTTTTGGAACAGCGCGTACCGACCTGGACCTCTGCGCAGAAAGCTAAATGAGTGTTGCTGCTGGGCTGCTCTTCAGTTTTTCCCGGCTCAGCGTTCCCCTCCCAAGAGGATTATGACTACGGAGATTTCGGGACATTCCACTTCCCGAACTCCTTGTCGCAAAGAAGTGAAGGCAAACATTCCGACAACTCTTGTTAACTCTAAGCTCTCAATATAGGCAATAGGGGTCTGAACCATTACCAACACTATTCCTTCGGGTTGCGTGAGATGATTGAAGCACAACTTACCTCAAACCCGGCTCTGAGTATCATGCCCAGGGCCTCCGAAAGCCCTTAATTAAGGAATATACCTTAAATCATATTAAATTAGGGATCCTACTATAGTTCAAGGTATATTCCGTGGCCCGCCCCCCCCACTATGACACCCGAAGGCCCTGAAGCCTCAAACTCAAAGTTCCTCAGCCGAGCCTGGCTTGGAGTGAGAGCTCCGGCCAGCGCGAGCTGCCTTATACACTTTGCAGAACATACGGGGTCAACTTCAATAACCCTAAGGGTCCATGTACCCAAAGAGTATATACTTTGGGCCCAATGTACCTATATAGGGACTACATTAAGGCCAGTGTATATACTATTTGGGTACATGGACCCTTAGGGTAAAGAACTGACGCTGCAAAGTCTGCACGCAGGTCCGCGAGTGGTGCTCAGGACTTAAGATTCGGGCCGACCCCTAAACCTTAGACCCTGTAGCTACAGTAGGCGACTGAAGCCCTGAATGTAATATAGGAGGCTTAAAATTAGAATAAGGTTTTGGGACCCATCGTATATAATTGCAACAAGGAACCCCCAAATCAGTGTAGGCAATTATTAAGGCCCCGGTAGCTGAGGCCGAGCCCAAGAAGCTTGAATGCAGGGTTGCAAGCGGCGCTGATGTAGGGGCCTTAATCATTACCTATACTATTTTGGAGGTTCCTTATTATCATTATCGTATACTCTACCCCCAAAACCTTGTTACTCTAATCATGAAGGCGCCTATGTTACAAACCTTGTAATTACCAGACTCAAAGACTGCCTAGAGCCCTGGGCCTCCGACACGTGGTCACTAGGATAAGAACAGTCAACAGCGGTCTCTTCGGATTCTCAGCGCATGCGGAAGTCCAAGTGGTGATGTGCAGCTCGGAGCTGAGAACACGTTTAGGAGTGAATTCGGCAAACGCCGGGATGCCCATCCCCACAATCCCAACCTTGCGCAAGGGTTGAGTGATCAAGGAAGGGCGTGCTGCAGGAAAGACTGCAGCAGCGAACATTTGTCTGAACGTTGGGTCTTAGCGAGTTGAACCTATGCTTGAAGACATATAAGACATATAGATGTGGTCAAACTGTATCTATCTATCTACCTGTCCATCTGTAAATAAACGATCCATCGATCCATCTGACTATCTGTCCACATGTGTGCACAAACATACATACCTATATATGTACGTACATATTCATATTCTGTATTTATGTATGTATGAAGGTATGTACGTATGTATGTATGCATGTATGTAATCATGTATGTATGTATTAGGTACACAGGGAAGTAGGTGGGTAGGTGGGTGGGTGCGTAGGTATAGGTGGGTAAGTAGATAGGTACGCTTATGTAAGTGCTTATGCGCGTGTGCGTGCGTGCGCGTGTGGGGTTGTCTGCGCGTGCGCGTGTGTGTGTGTGTGTTGTGTGCGTGTGTGTTCTGTGTGTGTGTGTGTGTCTGTACGGCCGTTTACATCAACCCTCTTGTTGAAAGCACTTCTTACCAGTACCTGCTAATAATTCCGAAAAAACTCACGTAAAGAAAGGCACAGTAGACCCCAAGGCCCTGCTCAGCCCAAAACCCGAGAAGTTCACTTTTTCACCGAAGCCACGAGGCTTCTTGGATGTGTCTATGAGTCTAAACCTCTCTGGATAGGTGCCAGCATCTCCCCGCTGGATTCACAGGACCTCTGATTCTCATATCTCTCGCAGCACACGGAATCAGTGCTCTGAATCGAATATACAACCCTTAATAATAGGGCTTTTCGGAGTAGTTTGTGGTATAGCTATATTCAGAAGCCTTTCGCAGTATAGAGGTCTGAACATGGTCTGAATTTTGTTCAGTAGCCATTCCTGAAATTTCCCCATGTTTGGATGGTATATAGGAATACGTACGAGTATTGTTCCTTAGGGATAGCACTACATTACATTGCTGGTGATTCGAGGACTCGAGTCTCTTGCCGTGCTGCTGGTGTCCTGTGATCCCGGCAGGGCACTTGGGCCCATGCGAAAAGATTGGGGATGATCGGTTTATTGTTGTACAGGGCATTTAGGGTTCAGGCATACGGTTCTCATACGCGGCATTATAACTAGTTCAAAGATAAGTTGACTGATCCGTTGAGGGCGCAAAGGATTGGAGGGGCCTCGGCTCCACAAGCCGTTCGGGGCAACAGCATCAATACCGTAGCCATGTTGCAACCGAATCTGTGCAAGGCAATGGCTGTCAGGACAGCAGTGGACTTGACCGGAATGTCTGCATGAGCAGCTGCGCCGGTCAGGGATACCC
>CAJNDT010006202.1:1334528-1362028 GCA_905221615.1 Symbiodinium sp. CCMP2592 | reverse complement strand
TTCTGCACTCCCTGGTGGTGATATGAGTTCACATGAAGCACGTCGGTGTCAACAAGAGACTTCTCAAACCAAGATGCAAGAGGAGTGTCTGGCAGCACTGTGATTGGATGACGATGGCTGTCATAGGTCGGGTCACTGGCATCCTTGAGATGCACGACCGCATTGGGAATCTCCTTCTCAATGTCACCAATCAGCGTTCCACCTCTGAGCACGTTAAGCATTTGAGATCCACGACAGAGCGAAAGGATTGGACAACCTGCGTCAAGGGCCAAGCGCATCAACGCGAACTCGAGCTCGTCTTTCGAAACATCGAACTCGGTATCGCTGGCCCATTTCATGGCATCCTCTCCATCCAGTCGGCGTGGAACGCAGCACCCGTACTTGTTAAGGATCTCATCCGAGATGTCGTTACCCTCGACAACAAGCAAGCCATCCATAGGCAAGTACTCTGCCAGTGCAGGTGCTGTCAAAGCAGTTCGGGGGAGCATGATGGCTGCGCCCCCGTTTTCCTGAATTAGATCCAGGTGGTACTCACCGAGGAAGTCGACATATTTCCCCTTGCGAAGGTGGCGTCGTGTCACACAAAGCACGCGAGGCGGTGCGGTCCATGTCACGGGAATATCTCGTGTCAGCTTGTAGCGCTGGAGCTGAGAACGCCGTGCATAGCGCTCCTTCTTGCTCGCGAGTTTGTGCAGATGCATGGTCGGGGATGAACCGTCATCAGTCGCGTCACTGTCGTCTCCTCCACGACCTACAGGGCACACGGGCGAGCATAGTTTACCGTGCTGGCTGTCTTCGTCGGTGTCGATATCCCTCTCATTCAGCCCCATGATATCGGTGTCGCTGCAGGAGTCAGTAAAACAAATCTGAGCATCCTTCTGTCTGCTGTAAGCCATGCTAGTCCGAACAAATCTATCGCCTGAGGCAGGAGGCGACGCACTATCACAATGCAGCACCCTGAGCCATCAGGTTGTTGCGAGGCTCGGCTTGCCGTGACGTGGAGTAACCGCTATAGCCCTAAAGTGTTTAAAGCCAGACCCTGCAAAAGTAGTAGAGTAGAACCGACAAGAACCTCCCAACCTGCGACGAAGTGACTGCCAGAAACGAAGCACCTCATGTGGTGAGGCCCGAAAAGAAGTACTTCTTTTATACCGGGAGACCATAGCTTCACCTCCTAAGGTATTCATGCAAGGTTTTCGTGCCGAAGTTGGAGGATTATTTTTGATAAATGCGACTGCATGTTGCCGAGTTTTCTCGAGCACAGCTGGCCTCAACTTCCTCCAATCTAAGAGCCAGAGTCTACCATGCTCTGCAAACATATTCACTGCTGCCGAGTGGCGGCTGCAAAGCCCGGCATCAGGCCAGCACCATAGCGGATGTTGTACCTGACGGGACGACTTACGTAAGCTTTTCCGTGTCTTCGAGTCGTGACCAGCATCGAACACCAGACCACCTGAACACGCAAAATCAGGAATAAACCCTAAACACAAAAGCTGCAGCGAGGTGCTGAATGCGGTATTCATCGATGCCTCCTCTCTTGCTGAAGTACCTTTCTGGCGAAGAGTTATTGCTGACAATGTGGAGTGGAGTCTCCTTCTTGGGCTGTTCTCCATACTCCATGTGTTGAGAAACTTCCATGCAGCCTCCTGTGGAGTTCTCTGGCCTCCGGCTCAACAGTAGGAAGCCCTAAACCCCAGACGCGAAGAGCGGAAAGGGAGGGAGCGAGCGAGAGAGGCAGAGAGAGAGAGAGGGAGGGAGAGAGAACATCACCCTGGCAATATTAACTAGCATATTGAAGTAGCAGCCTCCTAGTAGACCATCATCATCATCATCAAGATTTGTACGGTTGACATTCATGGCTTGGCCTGCTCAGGACTCCGGAAGCCTTGCGCATCGGCGGAACACAGCCCGGAGCTCTCTAGGCAAAGCCAAGTGGCTCTTTCGTCAGCAGCTGGTCCCTTAGCACAAGCTGCTTCATCCGTAGCTGGGGCTCATAACCCAACACCCTTCTTTGTACTTCTGACCGCAGGAAAACTCTACCTGATAAACCCACGAACACGATTGCAGTCAACCCTAGCTTACCACTTTCTCGGGCCGCGCAAAGCGCTTGTGGGTGTCTTGCGAACCCAGCACAACAACTTCGCATCTAACTCTCTAACCCCCAGACCTCTGCACCTTTGACCGAGAACCTTTCTGCTGCCCATTCGGGGACAAGTGCATCTATCGGGCATGCGGTCTGTCCGGTTACAACGGTAATGGCCCAAGGAATGAACAGGGTTGCAACAGCGGTTGACACAACAAAACACATCGGCGAATGCCGCGTGCGTGCGCGTGCGTGCGCGTGCGTGCGCGTGCGCGTGCGTGCGCGTGCGTGCGCGTGTGTGCGCGTGTGTGCGCGTGTGTGCGCGTGTGTGCGCGTGTGTGCGCGTGTGTGCGCGTGTGTGCGCGTGTGTGCGCGCGTGTGTGTGTGTGTGTGTGTGTGTGTGTGTGTGTGTGTGTGTGTGTGTGTGTGTGTGTGTGTGTGTGTGCGTGTGTGTGGGCGCATGTGTGCGCAAGTGTGCGCGTGTGTGCGCGTGTGTGCGCGTATGTGCGCGTGTGTGCGCGTGTGTGCGCGTGTGTGCGCGCGTGTGTGCGCGTGTGTGTGTGTGTGCGCGCGTGCGTGCGTGTGACTGTCTCTCTCTCTCTCTCTCTCTCTCTCTCTCTCTCTCTCTCTCTCTCTCTCTCTCTATATGAAGCAATACATAAGTAAAGAAATATTATATGTGTGTATGTACGTGTACCCACGCACCGTGTGTGTGTGTGTGTGCATATATATATATATATACACACATTTACATATACACACATGTGTACATAGAGGCACTATGTACACAACATTCAAAGCGGAAAAATAGATTGCATATGTTCTATATACTAGACTATACATGTACATATTACATCCTTACAGTCCAAGGCATGGCCTCAAGCCATATTCGGCATCACGAGTTATCACTCTATGATGGCTAGAAAACTCGTATCGTGTGTAGTGTTGTCCTCAATACACACCCACGTAGCGACGCGACATACGATGATGTTACGCGACATCATCTGTCTATATTGCAAAGTACACCTTGCATATTGTCAGGTGTCACTACAAAACACGGATGTTTACACGCACATTCGAAAGGAGCAGCGGGCTAGTTGTTCAAGTTTCTATGTTGCTCAAGCTTCGGTGCCAATGCTGAAGCAATGTGTCTTGTCCATCTCGCTTCACATCCGTTCATGGTGCCGCGCGCTTGGCAGATGTGGGCTCGTGATGTTCTTCAGGCCTCGTTCGTTGAAACCGGAACATCCAAGAACCAAATCGAATCTGCACCCTATACTATGAGAATAATCATGAGCCCCCAAAATAGTATAGGTAATTAAGGCCCCTATTTTAAGGGCGTTCTGATTGCAGAGCCATGGTTCTGAATCCTTGGGCTCACCAGGCTTGAGGTCGGGTGGCAGCCGCTACAGTTTGCTTGGAACGTCCGCTGACCTCGGCTGCCCGCGCTCTCCAAGGGGGACGTAGGCTTAGGGTTGAGAGTTTTTCCCTGCGCAGGGGCCATGCTAATCTTCTCTGTATCGTTCCAAAAGGTTTAGGGTTTAGGGTTGAGAGTTTAGGGTTTGGGGTTGAGAGTTTAGGGTGCTAACTTAAGCACAGAAGCCCAGTGATCGGGGAAAAGGGACCAGCCTAGCTTCAGTGCGCATTTGCGACACATGTCAGATGAGAGTGGTGCTCCTCCGTGCGAGTGGGCTGGACAAACCTGGTACTCTGGGACGCATTGGCTCATAAAGGGAGCCTCAACTTTTGCTGTGCTGGAGCAGGGTCTAGAGGTACTTCAGTCTGATTCAAGTCTTTCTGAGGAAGGGTATTGGTAAGGCCTGGCGACGGAACTTTTTACCACAACTGAAATTCGTGCCACGGTTGTCGCGGTGGCGGTCATTGATGATGTACTATTCATGACTGCCTAAACTGGGCCTTCGCCACAAGTGTCACGGTGCCAAGAACGGTTTTGGGAGGTGGGCTCCATGCCGTCTCCGCAGGACTCACTCACACGAGCTCGCACGGCTTAAGAATAGAGCCAACTCAAGAAGACTGGGCATCGTTGAGGCATCCCCTGTCCTGCGCTGAACCCGTCAGAAATTAGCCAACAACTGCCTGCAGTCGAGCCACCCTGTTTGTACCATTTCTCTACTTTCAGCTCTTCCCGAGGTGCAGTCCGTCTCCTCCGCGCGCTGCGGCACTTTAGCCAGTGGTGCGGGAAATGGCCATGCACTTCTCGAGTAGCTATAAGCATGCGTACAGGGCCGGTCAGTCGAACAAGGGCGGGCTGCACGCTTCGCATTAAATTCGGACCTACAGGGCTCCTAGCCGCGTCCCATACCCGGGCGACGAGGATTGACCGAATGAACGCAAAAACAACGCTGGAGCACCGAATCATTCGACACCAGTATCCCGAGTCACGAACACAAACGATCGCGTAAGCATCCCCTTACCTGCCCCTGTGGTTCCAATTGAAGAACTCTTTGGGAAGTTGTACGCAGTGGCACATGCCTTCATTCACGTATATATACCGAACTGTTCACCTACACCGCCGGCCTGGCAGTTCCTTTAGGTGGCAAGGTAACAGGGGTTTAGCGTTCTCGGATTCCTAACTCTTCAAACTTTTTGGGGTTTTAAGTGTAGTGGCCCTTGCTCCTGCTCACCTCCGTCGACATCTACATTCCTTGAAAACTCTCACCTCAAACTCTCAGGGCTTCGGGTTTCGGCTTTGCCGATGCAGGTCCTTTTCACTTCCTCTTCAGGCAAAGATTCCAGTCGCAAGTCTTTCGCGACCTCGCTGCACAGTCAATCAAGGGGGCCAAGACGTCGGTGAAGGGCGGGGCTTGATTTGAAAACGGGGATGAGCCTGAACCCCCAAACCATACCTCCTTTTACCCCATGAATGCGTCCATTTCGTCTTCGATGCAAGCTATGACACCTGCTGGGCGTACGATTTCCTCGACCTGTAGGTCTCGCGCACGTCCGCAGACTCAGTATGGTTGGTGTTGCATTGTGGCAAGCAGCCCGAACCGGAATCTTACATTAAGTACAGCTGTGGTCAACTAACAGCAGAACCCAAGCATGACAAGCTCTAGGCGCGGGGTCTAGTGCTAGTGCTGCTAGTGGGGCTGGGATCTTTCAACTCAAGCCCCCTCTTCGAGACAGCCTTTTCCATCCTAAACCCTAAACCATCTAAGCCTAGATCGGTCTAAAGGTGCCGAAATTAAGAACGGGAGCTCCCGACCGTATGGAACCCCAAGTAGAACCCCGACAGCGCTAGGTTTCAAACTGTAGGGTTCCGTAAAGTTTCATAAAGGAGGGCAAAGGGACTTCTGCTTTTCGTATCTGGGAGTTTCCGAAAATAGGGGACCCTAATATAGTACCCTCAAATAGTAGGATCCTTATTATATGGACTCCAAAATAAGGTACCCCTATTTTCCGAAACTCCCATCTATAATCGGCCAACTTCAATACCAAGCCCTGAGCACCAGGGTTTGTTTTTGAGCTGCCTGCCTAGAGGACGGGACCCCCGCTCTTACGACAAGGATCACTAATACGGATGTACTAGCATGCCACAACCCTGACCCAAAGAGTCCAAGTATCAGCATGGTATATACTTAGGCCCCCCAAAATACCCTATAAGCATATACCATTCTGATACTTGGACCCTTTGGGTGAACCATCCTGAACCCTGAAGCCGGTTGAGCAAAGGCACCGGGTTTCCATCCGGGTACTCGGGGTTGACTGCCGCCTTGGCAGCCGGCGCAAACAGCATCAAAACGGCCAGCAGCGCCCCGGCACAGGCACCAGCAGCCTGGGGCGGGCAAGGACAATGGTCGCGGAAGCGTATTATCAAAAAGATCTTCTGTTCAATCTGTTGAAATGGCCAGGAAGGCTGGAGATTCAATCTGCTGCATTGGTTTACAGTGGTCTATATGCAATATCAATATCGAAATGGTTATCCGCGTTTGGGGGCCGAAGCCTACGACATCGGACAAGGATTCTCAACAGTGGTACCTGCTTAGTGTCCTGTCTTCCGGCACCTCTGTCTCTCTATCTATGTCTGCCTCTCTGACTCTCTCTCTCTCTGTTTCTGTGTGTCTCTCTCCCTCTCTTTCTCTCTTTGTTTCTATCCCTCTCCCTTTCTGTCATTCTCTCTTTGACCCTCCCTCTGTCTCTCTATCTCTCTCTCTCTCTCTCCCTCTCTTTGTTCTCCCTTTCTATCTATCTATCTATCTATTTATCCATCTATATATCTATATCTATATATATATATATATATATTTATGTCTCTCTCTCTCTCTCTGGCTAATTAAAGCCCCACTCCTCGGCGGCCAAATCTCACAAGCGAGGATTGTGTATGTAGGGCTTCGATTGAAGTGGCCAGTGTTTGGGTGGTGCTGGCTCCCCAAATCTAAAGCCAACCCTCCTTTGCAGGACACCACGAGCTCGCGCGGCCTTGGCCGGCGCGCCAGACTCAACCCCGTCTTTGCTGCTGCGAGCGCCTGCGGGCTGCGGCCTCGGTCAAATCATGTTGTAAGGTTGTGAGGACCATATATCGGAGGCCTCACAAGGTGGGATGAGTAGGTGGGATTAAGGATTCCCTTATACCAAGACTCTTATTTGGGAATATCCCACCTAATTACCTTCATCCTACCTTTTGAGGCCCCCGAATATAGGGTTCCTTCAAGGGTTCCTTTACGAGTGAGCTACTATCGAGACCTTCTGCCCTGGACTTGGTTGCTGCATTCTCTTAACTTGAGTGGGTGCACTTGTCAGCTACCCCAGGCCACCCCATCCAGCAAAGGATGCCAGCTACACCTACCGGATTGACCTTCTAGTATCTACATTCAAAACTTGTACGGGAATCTAATGAGACAAAGAAAGGAATGAGAAGCCACCTGAAATCCGTGGCCTCTTCCCAGTTCTATCTGGAGTGTGTGTCGCGTGTTTAGCTGCTGACCGTACCCCCGCTTGTTGCTCTCCCGTTCCTAAAAGCTTTGCCACTCCCATGCCTGTGCTACATATGGGAGTTTCCGAAGACAGGGGACCCTAGTATCGTACCCTAAATAATAGGATCCTTATTACAAGGACCCCAAAATAAGGTACCCCTAGTTTTCGGAAACCCCCATATCATACTCTGGGAATCTAAATCTAACCGACTCTGTCCTCGCGCCCAGTCGCATTCACAAATCTGTTGCGGCGTTGTCACATGTAACGAGGACGCTTGACGCTCGGGGTTGACGACATGAACCGAGTAAAGGAAGAGGACTGAATGCCTGAAGGTCTGAGGTTCGGGGATCTGTCTGCACACACATCGGCAGCATGCAAATAAACAGAATTCAGAATTCAAGTTCGCAGTCTGTAGCACAAGGATAGCTGACGGGCCTGGCGTTGCACCTGTCATTCGAGTTTTGCCGGCAATCCAGCAAAACCCTCACCCTCACCCAGCTGCCGTAGCTGGCCGAAATCTCTTCAGGTAGTACTTATAGATTATAGAGAGGTGGCGAAATATGACAAACTTTAGCCGGTTCAGGGCATGAAACAATAAATATAATTGTCCAAGCCCCATCTGCCAAGCGGCCTGGACAAGCGAGCCGACGAAAGCTGCACAGCTGGGATCCAAGCCACCTGTGCGAAGCAAGCGCGACGCTTGTAGGGTTCGTGCATGTCGGGCCTAACGGTTTGTGGCTTGGCGGTGTGGGTGTGGGCCCTTGAGGGTTTGTACACTAGCTCATGGACTCCAGGTGTGGATCTGACGTTCGAAGGTCAGCAGCTCACGCTGGAGCTTCGCTGCAGCGCATGCGTACTTAGCCTGTTTAATGGATGCCACACAAGCCTTTCGATGCTGTCGGTGCATGCGAAAACCTGGGTATAATCAGCACTCTTGGGTGGCAGCGGTGAGAAGAACTGATGGAGACATCACACAATCTACAGCAATGACGATCATGATCTAACGGTGTAAGAGTTACCAGTAGGGTGGTAAAACCGTCCCATGTCAGGGAGCTATGATTTTCAACATAGATGTTGCTCAGGCATATCTGCATGCCATGAGGCTTGCCTGCCCGGAAAAAACTTAGATGCTGCAACAGCATGCGCATGGCTCTTCATCTTTACCTATGGGTAGTCTCTAGAACAGCAACTAGAGAAGACACAACTGCACGCTCAATTGCAACTGAGCTACTTTACACGCGGGCATAGGAACATATCCCATCACGTGCCCGAGCATGCGTCTCATCGCACGGCACAGAATCTGCGTAAGTACAGATATCGACATCTGCACACAAGTAGCGGCGCTAAGGCGAGCGCGCGAGCATGCGCTCAGTCGCAAGACCGAGATACCAACCTACCTATTTACCTACCTACGGACAAACCTACCTACATACAGGCAGGCATTTATGTGTACAGTATACAGTGTGGATGCAATGAGAATATGATATGTACTGGGTAGACCGATAGATCGATCGATAGATGGATATATATATATATATATGTATGTATGTATATATCTATAGATAGAAATTTGAAAACAGGTGCAGAAATAGATATCGGCACAGATAGGCAGATAGACATGCAGATAGATAGCTAAATCGGCAGACAAAGAGACAGACAGACAGACAGATACACAGCTCGAGAGAGAGAGAGAGAGAGAGAGATCGAGAGAGAGAGAAAGAGAGAGAGAACGACATAGACAGACAGAGAGAGGAACAACGAGAAAGATGTAGAAACACCCACATACACGGCATGGTCACTCCTACGGCACCTCTTGACAAACAAAGGGGCTTGAGAGGCACCAGACCCGGACCTCTGCCCCCAGGACTGCTGCGAGCGCAAGCAGCAGAGACCCAGCGGCACGTCGCGCCTCGAGGACAGGGTTCGGTCTTGTGGTCTTGGTCCGGAGGCCCAGAAATGATTGTGTTGTCTACGGGGGCTGGTGCCGAGAAAGCACCCCAGACCAAGCAGACTACCACATTGGTGATGGCCACAAGCCACCCTGTGTCTTCTGCATGGCCATCTCGTTTCGACTGGGGCTTTCCGTCTCGTAGGGGCACGAGGGACAAGGCTGCAATTCGTGGCTCCACCTAAAACAAACCTGAAGAAGAAGCGAGATCCCGAAGCTCACGCACCGAAGCCAAGGCTGCCACCATGAAGGCCGCAGCCTCTGGGAAGGCTGGGGAGGGGGCTCAGAAGATCTCTGGAGGGACTTTGAGCTGCAAAGCACAGTTGGCAGGCTGCTTTTGCAAGAGCATGGCCATCGCGGCACAGTCCGAATGCACAAACCTCCAGTGCTGCCGTCGGGCATCAAAACAGAACCCAGGCATCCCACCCGAAATGCTGCAGAATCAAATGCCTCCATGTCGACGTACGTCCGCAGCTTTTCTTTTCGGTCTACACGAAAGTACGGGGTACAACAAACGACAGCCCGTGTTCAGTGGCCTCCGGCACCCAGGGGCACGCTGGCTCCGCTTCTTGAAAGGATAACAGCTGCAGCGGATGCAGCCAAGGCCGGTACTGAACCCACCCAGGCAGAACAAACACATTGCGTCACGACCCTAAACCCCATAAACCCCTGACTCCTTCATGTACTTCTATCGGCTGCATGACCAACCTATATGACGGCTCGAGGCCTCCCAGCGATAGACTAACAACTCACACGGCATCTCAGACCCAGCATCAACAACTATTAACTATTATACCCTAAACCCGACCTTGAACTACCAAAACCCACTTGCTTCCAGGGAGCCTATAAACTAATTTTTATGGTTCGTAATCAGAACCTGCCACCAGCAGGTTCTGGTAGTTTAGGGCCACCCTCTGGCCACGGAGGAGGAATGCCAGCTCGGAGTGCAGCGGACGCTCCAGTCACGAAAAGACGCCCTGCAAATTGATCCTAGGTTGTACGCTCCTGTACTATTTTGGGGTTCCTCATGGTAAGTATAGTATATGGTACCCCAAAACCCTATTCTAAATTCAGGCATTAAGGCCCCCCCAAATTTGGCATGCATCATTGAAAACAGACTGGCAGCTCAATCTTGCCACAAAGGTCGAGATCCCTCATTGCGATTACGACACAACTCGTGATTGGAATTACTCATAACTGCTCTCATTCAGGCCAATTCCCAGATAACAACTCATAGCAACCTGCACGATCCACGTTTGTTGATCAGACGACAGGACATGTAGACATCGGAGAAATACGGCTGGATTCGGTATGTTTCTTTGCATATCCGCACATATAGCAGAACAGTAGGACTCGTATGCGACGAGCTACTGTGTAGATTCGAAAAATGAAGCGCAGTCTCCCGGACTCCCGGTAATATATCGGAGGGCTCAGAACCAAAATGCCGAATCTTTTGCTCAAGTTTGCTTACATTGTTGGAGCCTCCTTTGGCACTCCCTTCTATTATCAAGACGCCCTTCCAGCAAAGGCCCTCACCGACCCCTTCTGCAACAAGCTTTCCACTTCGCCCGGAGTTGGAGCAAGCACCCCAACTTCCTAAACCCGAAACGCTAGAGCCAGGGCGAAGACTCCATGAGAACGCTTCGGTCGGAGCCTCAAGGAGCATGTCTTGAAGCTTCAGAACTTCGGAGCTTCATACTGTTGATGATCTAAATCCTGCATTACCTTATGGAACCTAAACTGTCGGAAATATGGTATACTCCTTATTATGGGTCATGCAGGATTTGTATCATCAACCGTAGGGTTTCAGGCTCGGGCACTGTTATCGGGACTGCGTTTCAGGGTTCTGTGCGAAAGGCTTTTACATGAGCTTTGATTTGGCGTAGAAAGGCTCAAGACTATGGGCTCAGAGGGCAGACCCAAACTTGCGGAATCCTCATTCTTAGGGCCTCTCAGACCAGATGAGCATCCCGAGGTTTAGGCTTATTTCTGAACTACCGAGACCTTCTCTCTGTCTGTAACTGTAAACATATCAAAAACTAAATTGGTAAAGATCAGCCTAATAAACATATCTGCCTTTGCACACCTCGGTATACATACAGATTTATGTACGTGTATGTTTTTATACATACATATATATATATATATATATTTAAATTTATACACATAAAACTGGACAGATAGCTGAAAATATATAATTAGGTAAGATAAGAGTTGATAGATACACGGAATAAGAAAACACCCGAGAGTCTTCGGCTCCAAGCTTAACGTTCCCAGGCTCGTACAAAAAAAGATCGAAGCCCAAGAACTCTGGTCATGAAGAGGGCACGCGAGCATACCAAGTTAGACTTGTGGGAACCTATGGTCAGCATGAAGGCCTTCGTGGAATGCCTCAAACATGAAACCCTGAACCTACTTGGCGGCAAATCGTTCAAAAGGAAGCCTTACAAGACATCAGTCATCAGTCTTGAGCCAAGTAACTAGATGGCAGAAGGCCCCATTCTTTGCACTCGTCTTGAAGATGCTGAACCTTACATCAGCCAAGGCTTGCTTGTACCAAGGATCGAATGTTGCTTCTTCTGGGCTCAAAATGGGACCTACAACCTATAGTCCAGAGGATCCTGAATGCAAGATGCGGGCAGTTCGAACTAGACTAATAGTAACGAAAGGTGCAATGACTAGTCGAGGTTGTTATGGCGGGTTGGCAGTTTTGAACCATCGTCGGATCTGTAGTAGTTCATGTTCTGTGTCGTTTTCGATGCTGGCGGTTTTGCCACGGTATGATGTTGTTTCCTTGTATATGCCTTGAACGGCCGTTGTGGCTCTGGTTGGTGGTGGTTGCCGTGGTTCTTTTGATCGTGCCCGGATCCTCTCAGATGAATCCGCAACATGTTTTAACTCTACGTCCTTGACAGGAACTCCTCGGTGCTAACAGCCAACTCTGCGTGGTTCATAACTAGTAAAACCAGCAAGCTACCTCACGAAACTTCGGATTGGCAAGGGTGGACCCAATGCTACAGCATGAGCTTGGGATGCAGCATACTACCTACATGTCGACTTAAAATGTCGTCAACTTCGGTTGTCCCACCAGAACGACAGACCGAAACAACGACAACACATACTCCGCATCCCCAACTTGGATGGGCAGGGGACTTAGTAAGTAGGTTATAAGTAGGGTTATAATTGGGGTAACTCCATTTAGGGTACTTATAACTCTACTTATAACCTACTTACTAAGTCCCCTGCCCTTCCAAGAGAGGCAAGGCAACAGCCGCCCCCTTTAAAGGGAACCCTAAACCCTATTATAGATCCCTTATAGACCCACTTTAAGGGAGCCTTTAAAGGGAACCCCGCAGCCGCCCTTGCTGGGGATCCCCACTGGGAGCTCGGCCCACAGGGCTGCAGCCTGGACAGGAAAAGGAGGGACCCTTAATGGAGCCTACCCTATAATGGGCTATATAATGAATACAGAATAGCTGTATTTAGGGTATATACCTAGGGGTCCTTATAAAGGATCCCTCCTTTTACCCTTGGATAGATTGCAGAGCAGCCCGCAGATTCTTGGCATTCTTGCACGAAAGCAGAAATGGGAGTTTCCGAAAACAGGGGACCCTAATATAGTACCCTAAATAGTAGGATCCCTATTATTATAAGGACCCCAAAGCAAGGTACCCCTAATTTCCGGAAACTCCCAAATTTCGTCCCTCCAGCCTCGCCTCTAAGCCACAGGGCAGAAGCTGTAAACCTACACGACGATCAAGTCCAAGCCGCGATGTTTCGGCTATACTGGATTCCGATGGTCACGCGTGTGGGCTGTACGTACTTGGACAACCTCAAAGAAGTCAAAATACAGCCCGAATCTAAACTCCGCGTTTCCGAATCCCCGCCGATACTCATTACTCCGTGTGGCTGTGACGTGAAAGGCTGCAGGCTAATTACGTAGAACAGACCGAGACCTCTCGCGCGGTGCTTCGCTGGTTAGGGCCAGGGCACATGTAACCCGTGGACGTGCCAGGCCATGGGAGAGATTCTTCTGAGCTCTTATGTTGGTACCATAGTACTTCGCTGCCACGAACCTGCCTCGACGGGTCATGTGTACATATTATCTTGCTTACTCCCTCGTCGGGGTGGAACAGAGTGGCAAACAACAGAACTCGCCTTCAGCCTTTCGCGGAGGTCTTTCTCATCCTGTCAAGGAACGCTTCAGTCTTGGGTAGGCCTTCAAATACCTTTTGCCAGTGTGGGGGAGTAAGTCTTGTAAACACCTTGTGCCAGGCAATCAGAGTTAGACACATGCAATCAATACAGAGGTCAAGGGCATGGGCAAATCCAGGTGGACGGGTATAGACCATAATTTGGACGATAATGCGACGCATCAGAGCCATAGATCTTCGGAACACCTCACTGCAAAAGGTACAGGCTTTGCTTTGTCAAGTTGATTGTGGTGATTGACTTGCCCTCGCCCTGTCGGAAGCAACGCCAAAATATGCTTCCTACAATCCCAAAGGGTCCAAGTATCATTACGGCATATACTTGTAGGGTATTTGGGGTCTAAGTATATACCAGAACGATACTTGGGCCCTTTGGGTATGTGCTCGCATTATCTTCGAGGCATTGCTTCAAATAAGCTATGCAGTGCGGGCTTGATGCTGCACACGCATCATCTTTGGATGTTATGACAGCAACACGAAGAACGATCAGGCGCATAACGATAAAACCGATAACTATACATCTGATATCTGGGAACAAGAGAAAGCAACTGACTAACAAGCTTCAGATGTTGCTGCTTGCAGGATGAAACAGCAGCTGTTCCCTACACGAACGTTAATAATCGCAGCATTCTACACATCAAAAATCAAGACCGATTGGTCATGCAACACGTTCGGCTTTCTTTCAAGTCTCCGAATCATCAAAGACAAGAACGCCTAGGTTTAGGGTTTTGGGGTTGGCCGCAAAAACCCATAAATCCATCAAACCCTCAGCCCTACGATTCCGGCCTCCGGCTTGGTCGGGTCATGCCGTGAGAGGTGCATGGCCTGCGGCATAGCGCCCTTGAGGGCTTTAGGCTTTGGGACTTCTGGGAGCTGTAAGATTTTATAGCTCTTTAGGTAGTGGTTTAGGACTTGTTGGGCTTAGAGGGCTTCGGGTTCAGGGTTTCACGGATGTTGTCCAGAGCGTCGGGCCGGGGGCTTCATAAGGCTAAGACTTGTCAGCGATCAGAACCAGGCACAGGCTTTTAGACTTTAGGGCTTAGGCAACGCCAGCAAGGTCTCCGCAGTGCCAGCGAAGGGCGGCTTATGGTTTTCGGTTTAGGTTCAAGGCGAGTTGAGGTCGAGTAATGTTGGAGTTTGAGAACCGTATGATGCTGATGGCAGGGGCTTGGGGTTGTCAGTTCTTGTTGTGCTTGTATGCCCTGCAGCGGGATACTGTATCGCATCTTGAGCCCTTCAATTTCGACTGCCGGAGAGAATATCAAGCCTCATGCTTACAGCGCTGCTAGCGCTAGGGTGGTGCTATCGGTATTGAGGTACATTGGGTTGAATTGCCGAGCTGTCTTCCCCTTTCAGAGTCTTGGGGCTTCCGAGCTGGGGGTGCGGGGCCTCGGGCATGGCTTTGAGGAGTGCAGGGCGGGTGACCACCAAGACCTGATGAATCTCCAGTTTTTGCCAAAGGCCCTCAGGTCCCGTTGTACCTAACAAGCCTGAACCCTGAACCGCACCTGCCCTAAACCCCTAAACCCTAAACCCTAAACCACTAAACCCCTAAAATCCTAAACCTGAGGCACTGATCAGAATTCCGTGGCTTCAACCATGGCCCGAACTATTCTACGCACCGAAACTCGAGACTCGGAGCCCAAACCGCAGCGCCTGAACCCGGAACCCTGAAACTTGAACCTTACGCCCTAAGTACTTCGTACCCCAAGACCCCAGGAGCCTTGACCTAAACCAGTAAACCCACAACCCCAGGATCCCAGGACCATAGAACAGCAAAGCAGGCCCAAACCCTGAGTCGCAGACAAGACCATTGAAATCGACCCTGACACCCAAGGGGTTTCGGGCTTTAGGCCAAAACATAAGGAACCCAACGACAAGGTCTCGAAAGCCCAAAGGTCACCTCCACTTCGCAGCATAGCTCAGGCATTCCCATCGCCTGATGTCTAGGGACGGATCAGCGAAGGCTCAATGTATCGAAGGTCTGTACATGATTCATGCGAAATCCGACAAGCCCCCGTAAACCTTACAGTAGCCCTTATAGTAACCCTTTAAAGGAACCGCGTGATAACCAAACTGAATCCTGGGATCCGAAGCCCCCTTTTTCTCGGAAACTCCCATGTCTACCTCAGATATTCCTGATGGCCAGAAAGACCCACAATTAAATGCCTATTTAGCTTACATGTCAGGAGAACTCAGCATAACTCAGCTGATGCCGCCTTTCTGAATCCTCGGGACCTGAACCTGGCAATGAAGCCTGCCTAACCAGTGGTTTTGGGGTTCCCTGGCCTCTTTAGATCCTTATTCAATAGGAATTATCATCATCCCTGGCTCCTGAGCTCCTCCAATATCAAAGGTTAGCTGCTATGGAAGCCTCACGCGAGATCAGAACTCAGCTGACGGGATAAGTCCAAGGAAGATATGGTAGAACTCGGAAGGATTCTGCACACATATGGGGAAAGGAAGGATGTCAGGGAAGCCGCAAACTAATGCAATTTCTGGGGGCAAACTCAGCGACCGGCGGCACTATCGATTCACCCATCCATCTCATCCACGCAGCTATCCAAACAGACACAGCTACAGTAGGAGCATCCCCACGACCGCAGCCGACCTTTTGGGTGTTCACGTGCCCCTGAATGAAATGCCAGACTCTGTCATCATGTAGCCGGTATGACACAAACAACTTTAAACATCCAGCAAGAATTACAACGAACATCGTCAGGCTCTGGGGCAAGACTACTGAAGCACATATCCGGATTGGAGGCGATGGAGATCCTATAGGGAACCGGACCTTCTGCATTGTCCGAAGGTTCTATGTTAGTCTGGGGCTCCGTATAGGGGTGGTTATCGAAATTATGGTCCCGTTTGAGGTCCTCAACATAGTGTTAGAGGCTCCGGCTTCCAGCTGCTCGTGCCGCAATGCGACTCGTATCGCCGACTGGCGCGCAACGGCTAAGTCTTCAAAAGAAGAGCCCTATTTTTCCCTCTTTGACTGATGGGAATAGCGATTCTGGCTACACTTTGCACACGAACTCTGAAAGGGATAATGCGAAGTAGGTGGACATAGATTGCAATTTATCGTGGTTCCTGAGACGTAGCCTAGCTTAGTCTTCCGAACACAAAAGTGGACACAGGACAGGAGCTGATCATGGAGACCAAGCGAACCCGACCACTAATGCGTCTCAAACAGAGGCGGTTTAGGATTTAGGCTGTATCCTGAGTCTATGAAGAAGAACTTAGTGGCTAGGGTCCATTCTGCCATCCCGACCAGGCAGTGACAGGGTAGTGAGGACGCCATGGCCATACACTCCAGGTTGCAAGCTGAATATGTTAGTGTTAGTCAATCCCAAAAGCATAAACTCCAAAAGCCTTCCTTTCTGATGTGACACGGACGACTGGCCATGAATGCTATATATATATATACACACATATATATATATATATATATGTGTGTGTGTGTATACGTGTATATATATATATACATAGGTGAGTAAGTAAGTCAGTAAATCTATGTACATATACATATAATATACATACAAGTCGCTGTGTACGATTTCCTTTTCCTCCTGGCATCAGAGCCGATCTGTCTCGGCCGTCCGCTCTGGAGCAGGGGCACAGTCGAAACAAAGGCGGCTTGGGCGCGCAGGGTCAATCCTGAGCGGCTCACTGAACTTGAATGTTGAGTATAGGGCACGACTGTTGCATGAAGCTTTCCTGTTTCTCAAAGCTGGCAGGATTTGGAACACGAGCCGGCATCTTGAACTGGGGTTCAAGGTCCAGGCATGAGGGTGCTAGAAACGGTTTCCGCATGGCTAACACCGAACTGCGCATTGTAAGGGGTGGATATACATTATGGAAGGTTATAGAAGTTCAAGCGGTTTGACGGCTGACGGGGTCAGGAGGCTCTGTGGAATTTCGTGGAGAAAAGGTACAGACGGATAAAGGGGTTTCTATGCAAATACATACACATATATATATACACATATAAATAAATATAAATATATATATATATATATATATATATATATGTATATATATGTAGCTGTATGTATGTAACTGTATGTATGTATGTATGTATGTATGTATGTATGTATGTGTAGGCATCCCAGTATGAACACAAAAACATGAAAGCGTGCTATATGTGCATGCTATGCTGTATTATAGCATTTCATGTTATACCAATCCATGTTATGCTATGGCATGGTCTGTCAAGTTGTCTGATGTTTTGTTTCGTTATGCTCGGCTATGACATGTTGAGTTCTGATGTGCTTCGTTGGATTGTCCTCTGGCTTGCTGCTTTCTTGTCCGTCTGTCTGTCTCTGTCTGCCTGTATGGACGTACATAGGTACATATCTGCGTTCAAACTTTTCTTCGCATGTCTAGTTTGCGTTTAAGCGTTTCTTCGTATGCCTATCGGTATGAATGTGTGTATATATAGTATACATATATAAGTACAACCGTATGTGAAGAAGTATGTGTATATATACACAGAAGCTTTTGTTTTTGTGATTGTCTGATTTATGTTTTCTGTAGACATGCAAATACAAACATGCACACGTGCACGTACAAGGATCCCACTGTCATACTGCAAACCGTTTATTCTACAACCCCAGGCCCCCTGCCGCGACTGACCAATGTCAATCATCACCAAAGCAGAAAAGCAAGTTTGAATGAATCGACAGGAGACTCATAAACTCCCAAGCTCCGACGCCCAAAGGATTTGGATTCGCGATTGACCCTGAACCCCGACACCTCAACCTCCAATTCCTTCCACGCACTACCCCCGTGCCCCATGATAAACCTTCAAAGGAAGTTCGAAGCCCAAAGCGCCGGAGCCTCATGTCAAAACGCTAATCCCACGCCATGCCATGCCACCGTTACACCATCAGGCCTGAAAGCAGCAAGATTTCAAGCGCCACGTCCCGAAGCCCTAGAAATCTTCTGCTGTCGAGTGCGCTAATTAGGGTAAAACCATTTGCCCTATACTATTAGTCCAGCCAAGCATTAAGGCGGAAAATCTCATTAGCAAAAGCCTTATAAACCCTAAAACGTAAAGCTCATAAATTGAACCTCGGCACTCCGGGATGATGCGCCAGCCCTCGGCGGGGCTGCAGGCATCACAAACACAGCGCCCGCAGTGTCGGCCTGGGGGCAGTGTTTTCGGTATGTATGACTATGTATCATGCATACATGCGTACATACGGCCATACATCCGTCCATATTCCATGATCCATCGATACATGAGCATGCATACGGCTTGCAAACACTCATGCATGCGTTTAAATAGAAACTTGGTGGTCCGGACGGGGGGTGGGGGAAATTTGCAATTCAAGGTTGAGACTTTGTGGCCGCGTGTTTCGCCAATTCGTCGGCTGAGCATCTGACGACCTTTCGCTGCGGGCCCCTAATCAAGGGGACTTGAGAATCAGAACAGGGTTTTGAGGGTATATGATACTATACTTGTGATAAAAACAAGGAAGCCCCGCAAAAAAATAGTATAGGTAATTATTAAAGCCCTCTAAAGTATGTCTACTCCGCATCTCACTCGATTTTACAGTAGTCCATTCCGGAATCTCTTCTCTTTGCCCATCCAGCGTTTAGGGTTCAGGGGTTTAGGTGTAAGGGTTTAGGGCTTGTTGAAGCAAGTCTCAATGATGCCGTCGCCGCAGGAGGGAGAAAGGGATGTCACAGATCTCGCAATCTGCCTTTTCGGAGCAAGGCAGGCACCCTGAATCCTAAACCCTATAACCCCTAAACCCCTATACCCTAAATCCCTAAAGTCTAAACCCTAAACACTAAGCCACTAAGCTTCCAGCAGAAAGGCTCCCCATGCAACAGAGCGTAAAAGCTGCTCTAGATAAGGACCCCTTACAGTACCTTTCAACACTATAGTAATATGGTACTCTAGTATATTAGAATTATGGTACTATAGTACTATGGTACAATCCACAGCGGATCCCTTCCAGGAGAACCCCGGCCGAAGCAACATGAGTCTTGGAGTGCTGTTGAGTCTTACGTCATCCGAGCGGCGGCATCACGGTCGGGAGTCCAGTTCCAATCCCGGCCAGGTCGCAGATTCGGCCGACACCTGCAGCATGCATGCAGCTACTAAGTTCATGTCCCTATATCTGTCCCTGTAGGTGGTGCGAGTATTGACGGTGTGTCCGATGCTGTGGCCACTGTGCAGACAATATGGCAGCTAAAAACAACGACCTGATAAAGCAGCCACCCCTACAGAAAGACGAAGAGGCAAAACCCCAAGTTGAGATCCTCAACTGTGGTTAGCAAACAGCAAGCATCAGGCCAAACGGTATAGTCATTAAATTTGCGGAACCGTTAACATAGACCTGTGATCAAAAATGATTGTAGGGACTATGGTAAGGATTCCAATACTAGGGCTCCAAACAATAGAGGGGTAATGAATCAGGGTCTCTCTGACACGATGAGTGAGGCACTCTCATCCGCCATAAAGGGCTTGGGCTCCAGACCTGTAGACAAAGTACTGGCACAACATCCCGAAGACCTACACCCCGAAAACGCTGCAATCCTGATAAAACGCCTGCACTTGCTACCGTAGAAACCCTAAACCCTATCGACGGCTGAGGGTTTAGATGGATTTAGGGAAGACCTAGATAACAGCAAACCAGCCTCGCCCACCAAGATGCGACCGAGCCGGCCTCAGCTAACCCCGCATCCCCACCGCCACCCCCACCGACCCCACCAACCCTGCTCACATTGAGGGCTGGTCTGGACTTGACATGTCAGTTATCTCTTAACAGGCATCGCTTGCGGACTCTATTCCTAAATGCGCGAACCTCAAAGCAACAGAAATGGACTCCCTGAGCTCACTCGAGCTCAATGCTGAGCACACACCCACCCAGCAGACCGCTGAAGATCCAAAACAGAACCCTACACATGCGCAGAATAGGGTTCCTTTAAAGAACTTTAAAGGGGTCTATGAGGGATCCAGAAGGGCACTATACAAAAAAGGGGCCTTAATAATTATTATCTTTCGGAACGTTTCCGCCCTTTCGCGGATGGAAGAAGTATGCATGCATGCACCCAGATGCACATGGAGTATGCGGAGCAGCTGTCGAAAGCCTTGATTGAGCAGTGGGGCCGCTCTAGGCTGGGGCGCACTCGCAGCTTCCGCCGGGAGAAGGTCGAACTCATCCAGATCTTCCTCACAGGCTTGCGGCTAATCGAGGGTCTGTAAGGCTTAGTCAGGCTCCATGCATCGCAGAGTTGGAGCTTCGGCCTCATGCATGTATGTGTGTGCATGCACACATATCTATATCTATCTCTGTCTCTCTCTCTTTCTCTCTCTCTCTCTCTCTCTCTCTCTCTCTCTCTCTCTCTCTCTCTCTCTCTCTCTCTCTCTCTCTCTCTCTCTCTCTCTCTCTCTCTCTCTCTCTCTCTCGCTCTCTCTATATATGTGTGTATATGTAGAAATAAAGAACTATGTATATATGGGTGGTTGTCAAAATTAGAATCCATTTTATCATTTTGGGGTCCTTATTATCATATGGCACCTAATATTTAAGGTACCCAAAAAGGGACCATAATTTTGACAACTACACATATGCTTGTCGGTATACAACAGATGGATGTCTATGCCTACTTGTGCAAACAAACGTCAATAATCCGGTTTCTGCGCGGCTGCAACTCATGCAACAGAAGCATACATGCCGCCCTGCTGAAAAGTGGGCTGTGCACACAGGAAGGCCACAGGAGGGCGTTGCATTTAACAGCAAATACTGAGGCCTTTATGTTTGGAATAAGGTTTGGGGGCCCACGATACTATGAGTATAATGAGGAACCAAAACAGTATAGGCAATCATTTAGGCCCTGTATTATGCCTCTCTCTCTCTCTGCGTCTGTTCGTGGCTCGAAGGTGGCGGTCCTCCCACTCCATGTATGCATGTCCATTGTGCCTCACACCGCAGCCCTTTTTGCAGCAGGCCTCGTTGTCCAGCAGCCCGGTTACAGCAAGAGCCCCCTTCCCCCCACTTCTTCAAAGCAAGGAGAGGAGACGAGCTGACACTCGCGACGACACTATCTGATACGACACTACGTACCTTACTGTACTGACAGATTGCAAGACTGTGAAAATCCATGAGCTCGCTCAAAAACGAATCCAGAACCCACTGTTCAAGATATAGCTCCACACCGCATCCCTAAACCCAAAACCCTACTGTACAACCCCCCCAAAACTCTGAACACCTAACAAACCCAAACCCCCCTTATAAACCTCCAAAACCCTAAACACTATAAACCCTACAAACGCAAAACCTCTACATACTAATCCCTAAACCCCAAACCCCTAAACCCAATAAACCCTCAAGCTGCGAATAAGCGGCCACTTCTCCCTCGCGACTCTTCTCGGGGCTGGGGGACCGGCTCAGTGGTGCTGCGACGCGGAGGGATAACTCGAGCCAAACCTCAAAGATGTGGGTCCATACAAAGATATATATATATATATATATATATATATATATATATATATGTATATGTGTGTGGTTGTATGTGTATGTACACATATAACGTATATAATCCTATGTATGCACACATGCATGTTTATCAATCTATCTGTCTAGCTATCTGCCTATCTAGCCACCGCCCTGTCTATCTTTGTATCGCATGTATATATGCTCGCAGTCGGCAGACAGCATGTGCGATATCCGCACTTCTGGTATTATGGGATAACTTTCTTGCATCAGTTCAGCAAGGCCATTGCGCGGAGAGGTTAGGGGTTGAGCAGCTTCTCGACACAAGGGGCTCATTCGAGGGGCCTTTCTTGACAGGCCCCAAAGGGTTTTATATGGGATCTCTGTTTTAACCTATTTTCTGAAATTCCCTTTGTTGCAGGGCTGCAATCACTTTTCCATGGACTGGTAGACTGAATTACCTGCCAGGGCAGCAAGTCAAAAGTACTGTCAAGCCAAGCAGCAGGCTTATGATCACCTCGGCTGATTTAGCTATGACCTAGATCTCCAGAAGCGCTTTCTCTAGCAAGGCTGGAGATTCACAGAGTTTGCGGTACCAAGAAGAGGATATGTTGTAGTAAACGTTTCAGCACAAACAGACAGTGGAATCGACCCTTACAATCGTACAGCCCTTCCTGTACGCTTGCGCATGTTTGTTGAAAGTATCCCTGCAGTGGAGGGCGGCTCCCAGCTAGACGGTACTACCCCAAACCCACCAACGATCGGATCTGAGTCGGGTGGCTCCCCAGCTGCTGAAAGTTCACCTGACAGAAGTCCAAGCACGACCACACAAGATGTTCCCATGCGGCCTCATGCATACTCTCCCGCTCCTTGTGCAAGTGGCATGGTAAGGTCCCTGGTACGGATTGTAGAAGTACTGAAGGTTCAGGGAGAATGATGGGAATGACGGTCCCATGAAACAGCTCCGCAGCGATGAGACAAACCTCGGAGCGAGAACCGGGCACGCCAGCGCCCGCAACGAAAATAACCTCGGCCTGTTCCGCACAGAGGGAACCGTAGGTAGAATGTAAAGGCAAACTAATTCCTTGTCCAAAGTCAATCCCTCCATAAAGCGGAGCCAGGACGATAACTTTGAGCACACTCGCAACACGCTGGAATGCATGATCGGAGAGGAACCATAGAAAGCCAGGCCTGGTAACCGCCCTGGTGGAGTTCCCAGGACAAGCGCGGTGCAAGGGACTCGGCCGGAAAAAGGGTTGAGGGTTTCAGGTGTAGTCTACAAACCTCTTCGAGCATCGTACCGTCGGGATCAGCATGCTATTATTGTTACTATTAGTATTACTACTATTATTATCATTATTAATATTAGGGTCGAGAGGCGTAGTCTCATCGCTCGGGGTCGCCAGCTGCTAGCTGTGAGCATGGGCTCTGGAATCCGTTGAACTGTAAACCCTGGGGTCCCAAAGGGTCCAAGCATCATTATGGTATATACTTATAGGGTATTTTCGGGGTCTAGGTATATACCATAATGATACTTAGACTTGGACCCTTTGGGGGTGTGGAGGTCGAGGCTTTCGGTGGTGGCACGTATGACTCGTGGTGGCTGCAACACTCAATGTTACAAGTTAACCGCAGGGGTCCGTTTACCGAAGTAGTAGGTTATTGGGGTGTCGAAGAAATGGTGTGTAACCTACTCTTTAGGTTGCCGGAGCCCAAGCGGGGGACAAAAGAACGGCAATAAGCCATCGCATAACCACAGGGCCAGCATGTGCGACTCCTGGCTTCTTGAGGAGTCACAGCCCCTGCTCATAAGACTCGGGGTGTTCAGAAAGCCAGCGTACGTGTATGAATGCCCTTGTATCAAACTTTTAACGGACTATAAACTGTAGCATTTACGACCGGTAGGGTCCCTTGTTTTCTGAAGCTGCTACATACGGTTAAAGACAGTTGACCTTTACATACAGTCCGATCCCGAGAAAAAGAAACAGCAGGCCCTGGCAGTCGGACCTCCGGCGGACACTCAAGCATTTAAGACAGGGACCTTAAGGATTAGAAGCAGGTTTCATTCTTTTGGGGCTACTTTACCATAAGGAACCTTCAAACTAGTATAGGTCTAGGAAAATGTTAAGGCCGCTATATTAATCACGGGTTCAACCCGAAAGCCCTGGACCGTCTGGGAACTCAGTCTCCGATCTCATAGGTGAGCCTTGGGTTACCTCAAGTAAACAGCAACAGCATCCATCAAGGACTTGGGAGTTTCCAAAAATGGGTACCTGATTTTGGGGTCCTTACCCTGGTGCTCCAAGTATGCAAATCGTACCTACTTTGGGGTGTAAAATCTGCAAATAGTACCTACTTTGGGCTATTTAGAGCCCCAGGGTTATAAGAAGGATCCCAGTATTTCAGCACTCACTCTCGGACATACCACAGCGAGGATTCCAGTGATCCCAGTATTTAGGGTACCATCCTGGGAGGTGTCGCCAAAGCACCTCGGAAGCCCAGTAGATCATACGATCTGCGCCTGAGAAGGATTGGGGTGTTGAGTTTCTACCTAGAGGCTCCATAGTAGTTCCTTTTGGGGAGATAATTATCGGATTCTAAATATGAACCCCAGAAAGGAACCACCATGGAGCCTATGGGTTCCCAGTAGATGACGAGAAGTGGCAGCATGAGAGCAAAAGCGATCCTTGCAGTTGCGCGACGACAATACCGACACAAGCGATGCTGTTGATCATCGTGGAGATTGCGAGCGTCACGACTTTGCTTACTGGCGTTTGGTGTTGTCGTCGTGATCACGGTCGCGGCGGCTGTATGGCAAAACCCTGTCCCCTCCCAAAAATGAAAACCCAGACCCTTGCACTCTGGCCGTGAATCTCATCCCGGAACATGAAGCCCTTCCCAGCAGCTAAGCCTCTACAAGCCTTGGTATATAAACTGGTAGACACTCAAACTTCGACTGCCAAATCCTGAACTCTGAATGCCAAGCGCGAAACCACCCAAAACCCACCACCTCAATACCCTTACCTCGGTAACTACCCCCTGATATACCCTAAATGCCCACGAGAAAGGACGTTCAGGGCTCGGGGCGTCCTGGTACATCCCAAACCCGACTTGGAAATCAGTAGACTTAGCAGCTAAGGTTATAAGTACCCTAATTGGAGTTATAAGTATAGTTACCTTATTGATGACCCTAGTTACTAAGTCCCATGATCCTCCAAGTAGACCCTAAACCCTAAATCCCTATAGATCCCCTATAGAACCCTTTAAAGGGAGCCCTTTAAGGAACCCTTTAAGGAACCCTGTTCTAATTATTAACCTTGTCCCGTGATCCTCCAAGGAAGCCTTCATCCAAGCCACCCGAAGGGTCCATGTATCCGAATAGTATATAATTTGGGCCCAATGTACCTACATAGGGACTACTTTTAGACCATTGTATATACTATTAGGGTACATGGACCCTTAGGGACACGCTCAGGCCCTGGCTGGCTGGGAATCGGAAAGGCCGAAACGCCGACTTCTTAAACGTCAAGCCCCAACCTGAAGAACTGGGTTTTCTCAGAGTGCCCAAAGGGTCCAAGTATCATTATGGTATATACTTAGACCCCCAAAATACCCTATAAGTATATATACCACACTGATACTTGGACCCTTAGGGCTGCTTGTGCTATATTCTTCTGATGCAATGTTCGGGGCATGCTGCCTGCAGGATTGATGGGATTGTGGGTTTGGGAGATCCGGTTTACATGTTCAGGGCATGAGGTTCAGGGTTCTGGCTTCAGAGTTTTCGGTGTTACGTAATCGGGACTAGCACATCTAGCCCCGGCTGTCAGACTGAGAATTGAAGATGCCATGCTGCTCCGGCCGACTAAGCATGTGGCCCTCAAGCTTGAACTCAGAATTCGGATGTTTGCTAGGCAAGACTGCTTCAAGCCATGAACTCCAGCCCAATGTTCCCATGGACCGTAGCAATCCGAACCCGGAGTCTGCCGCCGCCTGCCTCAAAGCTTAAGACAAAAAAACATGCTGCTTTGGGATGTGGGAGCTCAATTCCGGAAAGCTACGCACACTTGTACGTGCCCGCCTAGATCTCAGAGCTAACTCTTTGGCATCCGGTCTGCAGCGACTCTACCGGGTCCGCCCTCAAGCTGCTCATGAGGAACGACTACCCTATAAAGCCTAAAACCTTTCACGGCCCGATACCTGTAACACTAAAACCTAACCTCTGAACCCTAGACCCAGCAGTAAGCCCAAACAAAACCCCGGCCGTGTGCGGAGCCGACGATGAAACTTTTGCTTCATCCGACCAAGAGTCGGTTGCACGCTTCCTCTGCGTCCACCAGGGTTTCGCGGTACTTCCTTGATACTCACAGAATATATATATATATATATATATATATATATATATATATATATGTGTCCATGCATATCTTACAAGGTATACATATACATATATACATATATATATATATATATATATATATGTGTACATATATAACATAACAACCAAAAGTCCTAAACTTAAAGGAACCCCGCACCCACGACACACACACATATATATATATATATATGTATATGTATATATATATGTATATATATATATATATATGTATATATAAGGATACCCTTTCCACATCTTTCAACACAAACAACAAGCCATGGTAGATACTTTGGGATGCGTGCCAACGTCAGGTCAAGGTGACTTAGGGTCTGACCAAGGCTAGAGCTTCCAGGTCTTTTGATAGTTGGGGTTTAAGGTATTCAGGGTCTAGGGTCAGGTCTTTGGATAGTTTGGGGTTTCGGGTATTTTAGGGTTTAGGGTTTATGGGGCTGTTGATAAGTTGTAGGGCGGTTGGAGGGGAACTCGGGCCGTCAGAGCTCATGTTTTGTTTTATTTCCCACTGTCCGTTGTCCAAGTTGTGGGACGCCTTTTCTTCTTCTGGGCCTAGGGCTTCTGACTTTGGCTTCAGATAGAACCCTAAACCCCAAACCGATGGGTGAGGGGCCTAGGGTCGGATTGTGTTGTGAAAAGCTTTGGGGCTCTCACTCTTGCTTGGCAAAGGCCACGGAGTTCCTGCCTGGAGCTATACAGCAGTGTCTGGGGCTTAGCATCTCCGTGATGTTCTTGTTAGTGGCCCGGACATCATGAAGCATTTGAGTACGTCGGCTTATCTATTGCAAGCATGTCAGCAGACTCCTATCTGATCTGGGCCCTTCGAATGAGAACTCGTACATCAGGAAACCCTCAAGTGGCCAGGATACTCTGGCATGTGCACACCCTGCCCTCCCGTCGGCGCGCTTGGAAAGAGCCTTCAAGGACGAGCGTGAAATTTCAACTCTCTAGGCATAGAACAGCAAACTGCAGGGGCTCGAAAACAACCATCTTTGTTTGCTTTACTTTGTTTGAGGGGGTGGGTTGGAGGTGACGGAATGAATGATAAAGGGGGTGGAAAACTATCGCTGGTTTAAGGCTCCGCTCGCAAGATGTTCAGGGCTAGTCTTCTCACTGGAGCCTGAAGCTCCACGAATATAAAGCGACCGCAAGTACAAGCCCGGCACCGGGGACGGCGGGTTCCAAGTCGGAGGCACGTAGAATCAGGATCCCACTGCGAAAGCTCGACGCAAGTTACTACCAAGCAGGTTTCCTTTTTGAAGTTCCGTGGCTCTGACACTCCCACATCCCCAAACCTGAAAACACATACCGAAACATCGGCTCACACTTGGGGAAAGGAGCCTTGCTTTGCCTGCCTCTTCCAGGATGTCGCCCAGCCTGCACAGGGATCAGCAAGAATCCTCTTTCGGACCAGTCTGGGAAGTAACCCTGACGGACTGCAGGATATCAAGCAACGTAACAGACCTCTGGTGCTGGGGTATATACA
>CAJNDT010006202.1:1142028-1329528 GCA_905221615.1 Symbiodinium sp. CCMP2592 | reverse complement strand
GGATATGCGAGAATGTAGGTATGTGTTCGCGTATGTACACATGCATGTTATGGATGTCTGTATGTATAATTACATGAACAAATACAACCATTACGTACACTATATATATATATATATATATACGTAGGATGAAACCAGGAATGGACATGACATTTATATGTAATGGTGTTAAACTCAAGCAAACATGACTGTATGTATGTATGCGTATATGTATATACTAGATGCTATATAGCTATATATATATATATATACATGTATACACACACATACACGCACACACGCACACACGCACACACACACACACACACAAACACACGCACGTACATATGCATGCCTCATTTGCAAGCTCGACGTGGCTTGTAAGGCCGCCTACTGAGCACGACAGGCCACTGGGCCTATGAATGCCCGCAAAGCAAAATTTAAAAAGGCAAGTCATCTCGTTAAGCTGGGTGATGTGGGTGTTGACGCGCTGAGGATACCCGAAACCGTAAACATATTACAAACCTGAACCCGAAACACCTCTGCGACGCTTTAGCTGCAGAGATCCGGATTCCTCTGCGAGAATTCTAAGTTGACGTGAGACTTGGCCGTCATTCGTGAAAACATTTGGGACTACTAAGACGCAAGCAAAGCCCTACACCCCAAATCCTACGCCCTCTGAATCCGAAAGATCTGAGCTACGTGCAGACTCGAAGCTTCGCAAGCCAGAAATCAAACCCTGACTGGCGAAATCAGTGGCCTCAAACTTCTCCTGCATCCCCTTACACCCAACAGAATAGTAGGTTATGACCCCTTAGTTAGGAAGTAGAACCCGTAAAACACACTGCGGCTTGGCCACAAGCCACCGGCAAGCAGCCGCTTCGCCGACTGACCCAGTCAAAGGTGTGTTCAATCCAATCCGTAACCAGGACCCCCACCCCCCAAGTACCCTTCAATAGAGGCCTCATGGCCTTATGGTGGTATGGTGGGTACTCGGTATCTACGGAGGGTCGTTGGCTCTAAGGCGGGGTAGTTCGAGACCCCTGTTTCGCTTTGTTGGGACTGGGGGTTGAGGCTCGGAGAGCTGGCGCTCGCGCCCCGTCCCTCGAGATCCCTCCAGCGCTTGCGACGGGTCATCATACATTTGTAGCCGGCACAGTAAGCGGAATAAGGAATGATAACATGTGCAGGACAACATAAGGTGGTAGTGACAGCGACACTCTGAGAGTTTGCACCATCATCGCAGGCATGTTCAACAGTGGGTTGACTATAGATCTCAATGCTAGCTTCCACCCCTTTACTCGCACTGGCCATGCAGACATTCCTTTCCGACGGCCTCCAGGGTGGAGCTTTGTGCCGTCCTAGGCTTGCCGATTCGCGTTGATGCTGGCCCAACTTGTTAAGTTGGGATTGTCTAGAAGAGGATCTACGCCGCAAGACCTGCTATTACAAGCAAGCGACAGATCACTTAAGACGCGTGTTCAACAGAGCACAAAGCCAGCATCAGAGTCTGGCATGCCTGATGACTCCAAACGCAGTTTTGACGCGAAGTGATATCTAATTAGGGACAAAACAAGCAGTTCGTGCTCGACTGTCTTCGCCTCAGTTTCCCCAAATGTTTATCGCATGCAGCGGGCCGAATCTGGTGTGCGATCGAGGTATATAGCATGGAGGCCCTGCATGGAAGCCCTGCTTGCAGGATCATGGGACTTAGTAATAGGGTTATAAATAACGTAACTATACTTATAACTCCAATTAGGGTACTTCTGACCTATAACCTACAAAGTCCCATGAACCTCCAAGTGGCCCCGACCTACAGTGGGTCTTCACCGCCTGGATGGTTTGACGGCAGTACGGACTACGGCCATGATAATTGCTCTGGCTCTGTTCTCCCTTCTGGCAGCATTCGAGAATTTCCTTCTGGAACAACAACGCAAGAGGTCTACATGTATACGACCTGAGTGGAATCCATGGAAAAGCAGCAAAACCCGAAATCTTGAAGCCTGAATCCTGGATCGGGTATGACATCTGCAAGAGTGTCTGGTCATGCAGCATATGGCACACAAATCTACCTTGACATTGTGCAGCCGCAATCAACTCGGAAAGTTTCAGGGCTATCGGATTTTCTCTCACATAGGCTTTTCTGGCAAGCGTTAAGACATATGCTCCAATACCGCCTTTCTGCACACTCCATGTACACCGTTTTCGGAGACTCCGCGAGTGGATGGGTGTCGCGGTCGTGCATCATTTTCGCACTCGCTGCAACATACTCCAAGTGCTGGCATGCGAGGCATCCAGGCTGTACAAAACCTGCTTGGGCATGTGCCCTCCAAGGCCATGGCCACAAGCTGCTGCCCCTGTAGCTCTAGCAGGTCCTCGACCCCAAATCAAGCGTGAGACAAGATAAGCTCTGCTACACGAGAGCCCGCAAGGAGGTGCGCATCTTTCAGGCTTGCTCCTCGGTCCCTCTCTTGCTGTACATGGTGTGACAGTCGTCGCTCCTCTTGTGACTCACATGTCCTAGACCGCATTATCCCAGTTTGCATTCTTTTGCCACAACAAAATATTCCAGCTTCCCCATAATGCAACCATTGTCAAGCAGGTACACACATTACGGACAACGTTATCTGTTGGGTCCATACATACTGTGAACAAAGACAGGGAAATAACAAACAAACCTTCATGTTTTCGCTTTATCGTTCTGGATATGAACTCCGCATATCCCTAAACCCAAAGCTATCCCGTCTTGGCAGTGGGCTCAGACTTCTTAGCCTTCACGCCGAAGGCATCTTCGAACCAGTAGGCGAACGCACTGACAAAAAGTGCGGTGCCTATGCCAGAAACGAGCCCTCCATAGGTGACCATTCCCCCGGCGAAGCCGCTCCTGGAGTTGATTTGGTTTGTTTTGGGCTTTAGAGTTGAATACAGTGTTCGTGTAGGGTTTAGGGTTTTCGGGATTACGTTTGCGCTCTCGCAACTCGGAACTCGAGGTGCGGCTTTTCGGCTCGCAGCAGGAAGGTTAACACCGACAATCACACTCACTGCAACATACGCTCAATAAAACCCTAACGTCTTGCCCTGTTCCAATTGTTGATATTGGCATGGGGATGCTTGTCGGCGCCGCTGCAAACACGGGCAACGAGGATACCGCGCATTAATCGTATCTCCCTGCGATTACCAGCTACGCCAAACCTGCACTTGCTGATTGTTTGTGCTGCTAACTTCTAACCTGAGTACCAAGGATCAGTTTAAACACGGGCTGGCACTTCCTGGCACTGCAACGCTACCTTGGCTTAATAATATGAGCAGCCGTCCCTGAACCAACATGAACCAACCATGTATGCAAATGTGTCTCCGGAAGAGCTTGCGCAAAGCCACGCTGAGGCCCATCATGCCCAGCATCAGCGGGTAGAACCTTTGCTCTACGTGGTATCGAGGCCTTCAACAAAGGTTAGCGTGTTGGGTGCTAGCCCTAGCATGCCCAAGCCCTACATCGCAGGACGAGCTCAGTTAGATGGGGCAAATTGGAAAAGCATTCTGTCGTGCCGCACGCAGGGCTGGGTCTTAACTAATTAGGCAGGTTCTGTGTTGCAACCCGAACACGCAGCCTGCTATACTCGAGATCAAGCCAGCTATCTAACCAATGAGAGGAACCCTATGAAGTATAGCTTGCACGGGCACAGAAACCAAACGTGAACGCATGCTCCGTTCTCAACCCGCCCTATTTCTGCACAAGCCATGCCCTCTCACCCGGGCACCCTCGTCCTGAAGCCCCACGCTGCCCGCAACCCTTTAAAACACACAAAGCATCATAACACAGTGTATGGCATGCTAAAGTTCCGTCAAGACGAACCCTTGAATGAGGCGAAGCCCTTGGCCTTAACTTGAACCCCTGAACTCTCAAGCGCACTAAGATGCCCAGGCTGATTGCTCGACAGGATTGATCTGTAAGCAAAAAGTAGCCGTGATTGGGGGATCTACAGCCAGGCAAAGGCGCAAAGTCGCAAATGGAATCTGAAGCACCCTGGGCCCTGAGCCATCAGAACTCGAAACATCTCTCTGCCGAGGTTCTTCAAAGAGAAGATCTGCCAAGGCTTTGGGTCTTGGAGGGATTCGATCCTCCGGATATTCTTGATGGCCACCTGAGGTCTCATGTACTGCAGCTTCTCTTCATTCTAGCGATACCTTAAGTAAGGGTCCTTGTGATACCGTTCCTATGGTAGGGTCCATCATAGGGTCCCTTCTTGCTGTAGCTCCTATGGAGGGTTTACGGGTTAGCTATTCTCACTCTCAAACTCAAAACTGTCTTAGTCGTTCAAGCTGTTTGCACAACAGGCATCGATGGATGGCTATTACGAAGGGCTGCCTCGAGAGTACATTGCAGACGGAAGGAGGAGACTCTTGAGGGCTGCATATCCAGGCATTTGCTGTCATGAATGCATCACACTAATGTAATCCAAAGCCCCAAGCCCTGGCGAATGAAACATAAAGGCTAGCTGCAAAATTCGACAGAGCTCTTATACTGCAGCAAAGAAAGCCCTAGCCCCAGAAATCTGGAATCTTTATAAAGTTGCGACTTCGTACGACGGCTGTTCCTGCCTTCGAAAGAACGAAACGTCCTTTTGCCAGGCCCAACAGCAGCCCTAGCACCACTGATGTCGTGATCGAGCGCGACGATGCGCCGTCGATATTCCTGCCGCGTAAGAGGGCGCGCTACGCGTCTTTCGTTTGGGTGTTCGGCTCTATATAGAGCTGGTACGCGACATGCCTAAATCATATCTTATAGATCAACCTTGCCCAACAGCCTTGGAGAGTTGCGGCCAAGGTGAACACTCTAAAATTCAACACAGAGGCGGCAGAGGTGCACGTTTAGCTAGAACAGTGTGGAGTGTGGCCTTGAGCAACTGGCATACCATCAAGTCGTGTGGTGTATACTGTAGTATGGAAATCATCACATGGCCGCCTTTGCCCGGCTCTGCACAGCCGTCAAAACCGCGATAGGTAGGTTTTCGCTGCTCACACTCGGACTCTCCAGACCAATTCTGCTTCATCCGTGGGTCCCGGTGAACAGATTCTGGGACGATTTAGGCTTTTCTGACATTGTCGAGGTTGTAAACGCGCGCTTCCATTTAGGTCTGTTCTTGGTTACCCGTGTTGTGAAAATGCAGGATCCTTGAAAACAGCATCATGTCATCCACAAAGAGCGAGGGACTTGAGGACATGAATGTGGAGCTTAGGCTTAGGGTGCTTTGTCATCTTTCCTGCAAAAACTGCTGAATCGCAATATCAACTATTCTCTAGTCAGACGCCAAGTTGCACAGCTTGCTGCAGGTAGCCCCGGCCTGACTCAAAAACTTCGAGACCAAAACATCTTCAATGAGCCATCCAGCTTTGTGCTCTTTGTTTGGCACGGTTGCACATGTACTGGCGTATACTCAGAATGCAGCAGGCAAGTCCGAGCGATAGAAGGGGCACACACGACACACATCAAAGAAGGTTCGGTTTGCCATGCGTATCTTTGTTCTGTGCTGTTGCCTGCCTCGTGATTTGACAGCATTCTGCACACTGGAAGTATGCACGTATTCTTGCTTTCTTGCATGCTTCTGATAATACGTAATTATTCGGTATGATGCGGTGCATGCATCCAGCTGCATGTCGTACGAACACTCAGCTTCCATGGCGTACATGCTGCATTACACATATGAAAATGCCTTGCCGAAGCGCGGCGGGCACATGAAATTGCAACAATATTGCCCAAGCTTGACGGTCATGCCAAAAAGTGCACGGCTGTAAGGATCAGAATGCCAAGCATTGCGATTCAGAGTGGTGCTGTGCTTCGGTCTCAGTTACAAATGCTAGGCTTTCGGATGGAGTTGGATTAGATTGGATTGGGGTAGAATAGATAGAGAGACAGATTCTGGGGCTGGGACGTAGGAACACGTTAAAATGAGAATTCTGGCTTCGCCTGGGTATGTGGAACATAGGACTGGCTCTGACATCCAAACAGCAGCACGGTCTCTACTGGACTCTGGAGAATCCCGGCACCTGAAACATAACATGCATATGTGCGTTGAAGAGTACTTAATGACATGGAGGCATCGGTCTTTGCCACCATAACATTTAGGAGTCTGGCTCTCGTTAACCATCTATCTCTGAGTCTGTAAGCTCATCGTATATAATACAAGTTTGGGCACATGCATGAGACCGCAAGAACACACACAACAGATTTGTTAGCGAAGGAAATGCAAGTTTATATAGCCAAACATGCTGACTGACAGTGGTTGTGCATGCATGGACGTCCATGTCACTGATGTCCGTTACACTGATGTGAATCATGCCTCGGGCCAGCAAGCCGGCGCCAATAAGCAGCCAGATGGCACCCGCAGCGTTTTGTAAGCCGTCCCGTCTCATGATCCTGCAGGTAGACCTCTGCGGCCGCCTTTGACACCTCAAAGTTTGCAACACTGCAGGATGCCGGGGGGCCAAAAACTATGGGGTAATCTGTCTAGGTTCTCGACAAGTCATACACATGACGGACCTGCAGCATACTCATTGGGCCATAAAACGCCGTTCCCGGCACAATCGGCTCAAATCGATGCATGCGAGGCTCTGTTGGTGGGGTCCCAGAGATCTGTGGCCCACCTGGACACGGCCAAAGGAGTTGGCAAAGACCTCGAAGCCAGCGAAGGGTGCGCAAAGTAATGCCAGGGCCAAGAGAGAGCAAACTCGGCAGCCGCGGCGGCTCATGCAAAGTGGCTCCGGGCTTGGGGCTACTGTGGCCTCTCAACCTTGAGCAATCAAGCCAACTGGGCATCGGGATTTGAATTTGGTGCGCAGCGCAGTCTCATGGTACAAGCCGGGTTACTTGTGCCTATGAGCGGCGCGTGTGAACACTCGGTCCGGGTGCGCCTACGTCAGACACAAAACGCAGGAAGCCGTCGGTCTTTTTGAAAACTAAGCTGCCCTTTTTCCGTCTCGGACCTGCAAGCGGACCTCAGAAACCTGCATTAGTGCAGAAACAGGCGGGCAGGAACAGCCCCAACAACTTGGCATCGACCAGCTCCCTATCAGGTCGGCCTGTCCAACTTTAAAAGACTTGTTTGGCTGTACAAGCCTCGGACGTTCAGGCAAACCTTCTGGCTCCACGATGAAGCAGGAAGGTCTGGCTGCCCGATGCTGCCCGAGGACATCGCCCATGGGTTTACTGCTGGTCAACGGAGGCAACATACCTGTCGGTCCTATCGGTGGCTGGGCCATTGAGTCGTCTCGGGGACTCGCAAGCAAAGCGACGGCGGTCAGCGAGTCAGCGACTCCTGCAGCTCGGATCCAAAAACTGAGAAACTATAAAATCGGCAAGGCAACATGTGGCAGCCCATGCATGCTTCGCATGGCGCTGCGTTCCCGGTTGCGTTTTCACGAAGAAATCAAGCTTGCACTCGCTAAATGTAAACGCGCCTTAGTCCGACACGAGCTTACGCTAGAGCCCTTGTAGTGGTGATCGCAAACCCAAAAGCTCGGGCTTTGAGGCCGAACGTGGCTTTGTGGTGCTACAATAGGAAACCATGTATGCATGTATAGTATGTATGTCGGTGTGCAAGCAGCATCAGATGTAAAGCTTGCTTGTAAACGGAAAATGCAGACCATCTGCTGGTTGCCGGTAGACCGTCGTAGGAGTGCATTAACTTGCAAACCTAGGCAAATGCAACATCTGACGCTGTGACATAATACATGAGGGGACGGCATGTGCCTGTAGATTGCCACAGTACAGCCGGTCGTCTCGATGTGCTGTCAGTCCTCCAGCTCACCTTAGACCGGCGTCCCGTGACGGTACGTTACATTATTGTTCTTGTGTCGAAGATGAACGAAGCGATTAGGTGTTATGGAAAATACGGCCTACATGCTTCGGTCTTGCTCAAGAATCCTTGAGTGGCTGGTGCCAACTAATACATCAATATCATCTTAAATCTTACATCTTCGGAAATCTGCCTGCCCACGTGCCATAAGGCTGGCATTATGTGGCGATGCATGAGTGAGCAGGCAAGACACGCAAACACACACACACACAATCAAACAAAAGAGCCAGCAAGCAAACAAACAAACAACCAAGCAAACACACAAACACCCAGACAAACAAACAAGCTAATTACCCAGCAACAAAACAAACAACCAAATAAGCCAGCAAGCAAGCAAGCGAGCAAGCAAGCGAACAAGCAAACAAGCATGAATCCATGCAGCTCTGGCCTCTGGGTATTTTGTCAGCCTCAAGTTCACTCTCTCCGAGCTAGTGCCTCTTCGGCGAGAAACGGAGACGATATTAATTTCTACTCTAGACAGAATCATCTTGGAAGCTTACTTCTTGAGATATCTAGAAGCTGCACTGATCGGACTTTACTGATGCTGACACACCCTGGTGCATAGACCACTCTAGAATTGAATCTGAGTGTGAGGAAAAAGATACAGAAACACATTTGCAAACACAGACTGCGGATTGGAAAAAGTGCTCGAATCATGTAAAGCGCAATAAACACAATAATCACGGCATCGGCAATGCTTGAGGGCACTCGAAACATGATCGTAGCGATGCAACAAGTCGCTGACGCACTGCTCCTCTATTTTGCAGACCACCTCCATCTCATGGTTTCTTCTCCTTCCATTGGCATGAAGTGACTTTGCTGAAGGGTTGGGCTTTCAGGTATGGATGTCGGAACGAAACTCATGATTAAAATTCTTCAAAACTCATTACGACTCAAACCCTGGCTCGACCGCGGCTTCTACACGCGCCTAGGACCTATGAGAAAAGTATGGGTTTGAACACACCCCTTCTCCGATGGACTCTCGTGGGAACATGGACGATGTCGTCTTAGTATCCTCAAGAAACTGATGCTGAAGTCAAGATAAGGAAAATGGCAGCCTTCAAGTCCACTCACCAAACATGGCTGCAGAAGTCCTGTCCTTGGACTCCTTTTTCTTTTTCTTCAGCAGCTTCCTCGGCTTAGATCTCCGGGGTGCATGCATGCGAAAGTCTGTTTTATAGCTCAGATACGGGCTGCAGGAATTTGATAATCTGCGCTTGCAGTCCCAGGCTCTTTGATTCCATGGCCTGCCAGGCCGCGGCTTTCGTGTTTGAAAAGGGGATATAGGGCACTTCGGGACTTCGGGGAATATTTAAGGGTTTGTATTTAAGGGTTTGAAATCCTGGGCTGGCGGACGATTAAACGTCCGGTTTGCAGTCGCATGAAGCATAGGGAGTGCTAACAACCGTGATTTACATGCAATGACAGACGTGGTGGGCTAGACCAAGTCCTATTCATGCTAAGCGCCTGCTGCGACGACGACTACTAGTAGTACTAGTGCTGCTACTACTACTACTACTACTACTACTACTACTACTACTCCTACCACTACCACTACCACTACCACTACCACTACCACTACCACTACCACTACTACTACTACTACTACTACTACTACTACTACTACTACTACTACTACTACCAATACTACTACTCCCACTACTACTGCTACTACGACTACGGCTACTACGACTGCAGCTACTGCTGCTGCTACCGCTACTGCTACTGCTACTGCTCCTGCTATACTGCTACTGCTACTGCTACTGCTACTGCTGCTGCTACTACTACTACTACTACTGATACTACCACTAATACTGCTGCTACTACTGCTGCTACTACTGCTACTACTACTGCTACTACTACTGCTATATGCACTACTAGATAGCACCACCACCACCACCACCACCACCACCACCACCACCACCACCACCACCACCACCACCACCACCACCACCACCACCACCACCACCACCACCACCACCACCACCACCACCACCACCACCTCGACTACCACGACAACAGCTGGTACTACGACGGTACTACGACCACAGCACAAAAACTCTGTGAAAGCTACGCCTTGTGAACCTTCATTGAAGTCTTCGACGAAGACGTTACCCCCAGGCAATAAACGAACCAATGATGGAATACACGATAAAGTCTACATGGCTCCAAAGCCCCTGTTGCCCTCCAATCCTGAGAGCCCATACCCAAGAGCCCTAGAATTATGTAAGGATCCCTTCTCGTGGTCCTCCCAGCGGAGCCGCCAAGCAGAAGACTCGTGTGGGGGCTGGCCCTCGGCCAAGAGTGTTGCCACCTGGCCTGCAGCTTCAGATTTCGTGCTTCCATTAGGGTTTGTTTGGGTTTAGGGTTTAGGTTTCGTTCACTTCCTTCTACTTCCCCAATCGGCTCCAAGGGCTCCGATCACTTGTAAGCTGCAGCCAAGATTTGCCATAAACTGGAGACATGCAAACTTCGAGCCAGTGAGTGGGTGATCGCCGTCGTCGTGACACTATGCTCTCGATCCATACTGGAATACGGGAAGACCAACAATGTAAACCCGAACTATCTCGATGGTCCAAAAACCACAGGGTGATAACCAACACTCCAACCCCAAATCAACCAGGTGCATTACTCATGAATTCCAGACTCGTATAGCCCTAAGCCACAAAGCCCACAAGATCTGATCCCGACACCGTCGGCAAGAGCGCACCTGCACCTGCAAGTGCTTGCACAGCCGCCTCTACGTCAACGTCTCTAAGCCCTTCCTGCCATCCGATGGCGGATTCGGGGCTTGATCGGGTTGTACATACAACCATAAATACCTATATATATATATATATATATTTGTATATACATATATGTACATGTATGTATGTGTGTATATATATATATATATATATATATATATATTCGTTTATTTATACCTAGACACATATGAAGATAACCGTATACAAACAGATAGATAGAGTGAGATTAAAACAAAACATTGCGTCGACATATACGTATACAGCATGACAGACGACAAGATCATGCGACAATCAATCGCAAGGTCTTGAACTGCTTGTAAGGTCTGTTCTTGTGGCTTATGGTTTTCGTAAAACTTCAGAATTTCGGCACTTGTCACGTCAGTCTCCAGGTCCTTGGGGCAAGGTTAGGGTACATCGGTTTCGTGTAATTCCTCTCAAGTTCTCAACGGCAGCAGCTCCGCCAACTGTGCCAAAGGCCCTGAATCGGAACCCGACACAAGAAACCCTAAGTGTGACGTTCACCCATGCGACAAATCCCGAGTATTTGAAGGGCGTGATCAGAAAATCGGGGTGCCGAATACAATCCGAAAACACGAATATCATTGTTTGTTCGTGTGTGTGTATATATATAAGTAGTAGTTATATATATATATATATATATACACACATTGCATCGATGCGCTAAGCCTCAAATCCGCAAGCACGGACAGGGCTTGGGACTCGGCAGTCCTACATCATCTAAACTCTAAGCCCCTAGACCTACGAGTAACCTAGTAATAAAAAGGGTGCCCTTTTTGGTTTAAATGGTGTTATAAGGGAACCTAACCCCTAAAAAAAGGAATAAGGGCCTACTCTGGGTCCTAGGCCCTTTTGAGTAAGCCGAAGGTACTGGAGCGCCTCGAACCCTGAAGCCCTCCCATAGCCGCGAAATTACCACAAATCTTAAGGCGGGTACCAAGGCTGCGACGGAAAAGTAGGGCGAGGGGGGACCAGCAGCTGCGACACATTTCAGCAGCCAGGCCTTCCCATCGACCACCACGCAGCATCTGGAATCGATGGCATGCCTGCCACACAAAGTTCGGTCGTCTTGGCTTACGGTGTCGAAAGCCTAGTTCCACAGCAGTAGTAAGATAAAAGTTAGTAAGGATGAGCAGCTGCTGTCGGCCCGGTGGGGCGGTGCGTGGCAAGGACAAACAATCGGTGGGAGCCTGAAGCTGCTACTTGGACAAAACCAAAGCGAGGGCACGTGGTTTTCCGGCGACTAGGTCGGAAATGCCTAGGGCCTACAGTGAAACTGGAGTCATTGCCGCCTCCAGCAGCCTAAAGTTTCCCTCAAGAATCGAGAGAGTCGTCCCTCCGGGGGCGTTTCGGGACTGGCCTCAAGAAGCATGTTAACTATTTCATCATGACCCGCTGATGATGCTAGAAGCATCGCAGCACTGTCACGATAATCGCGACGGCCGACGGTCTGTCTGACTGTCAAGAGCAGACGTACAATCTGGACATGTCCTCGCATAGCGGCACTTGTTAGTGCGTCATGCCCAGCTTGATTGCGAATTTCCTTGTCGGCTCCACGTTGCAACAGTAGGCGCACCGTCTCGATGTGGCCGTTGTCAGATGCACGAATGAGAGCCGTGTTACCTTGATTGTCGCAAGAATCTGCTTCAGCGTAGGAATCCAAAAGCACCCGTGCAGCCTGCAGGTTGCCTCTCTCAGCAGCAACGAGCAAAGGTGTCTTGCCCTGAGGGTCCTGGAAATCGGAGTCGGCATGAGCACCTAGCAGTACGCTTGCAATATCGGAGTGGCCCTGGTAGGACGCGATGAAAAGGGCCGAGTTGCCAGTCTCAGGATCACAGGCGTCGCAGCTAACACCGGCTTTCAAGAGAACAAGAAGAACCTCCAAATGACGCCGGTCGCATGCGCGAATAATGGACACTTCGCCGGCACGGCCATTCAAGTCCTTATGGGCACCGGCTTTCACCAAGAGGCGTGCAACCTGATCGTATCCGTGGCCCGAAGCGAGCATGAGAGCAGTGTTGCCACTGCGATCCTGCATCTCAGTGCTGGCTCGTGAACCCAAGAGCAAGCTGACAAGCTCAATGTGGTTAGTGCTGGATGCTGCCAGCAAAGCTGTGCTCCCGGTAGCATCACACAAATCCTTGTCAACTCCAGCTTTTAGCATCCTCTGCGCCACCTCAACACCCTGGCCCTCCTCCGGCCTTTTGGCAGCATATTCTATGAGTTCACGTGCAATCACCGCCTGCCCTCTCGGATCCAAATCATCGGGTTTAAGCGATGAAAGCATGGTGAGCTGCAAGTCCATGAGCTTCTCATCCAGCAAAGCAGAGTCTTCCAAACTACTGCCTTCGTATGCCAGCCGCTGCAAACATAGCGGATAGCCATGTAACGTCCGGAGTGAGTGCTTCAGCGCTGCCACATCTTTTAGCTCACCAATCGGTGTGGTGAAAACCTCGTCCCCAGAATCGCTCCAAACCCGGAGCATGCGGTTCCAGGGTCAAGTTGTGGCAATGCTTGCATAGCCCGGCTACAGACCTGTTCGTGCTGGACTGTGGTGCCAAATGCTGTACTGTATGGTGCAACTATGAGCCTATTTATTTACATGCGGGGAGGACCGTTTTGTGAACCGGCAAGGCGAGTAAAATACTTCGGGCCTGCATTGGCCATCACCAAGAAAATTGTCTCGAGCAGTGTAACATGCAACCGCTCAGATGTGGTGCACCGATGTACTGGACCAAAGTCTGCAGGCTTAGAGTTGAGGGCAGGAGGGTGCATCATGCAGGTGCAAACACACAGAATGCCGCGCCGGAGGTCCAGGTCGTCCAGCACGACACCTGAATAAACCCCTTCTTTACACGGGCTTGATCGGAGCTCGCCCGGCTAGGCGGGTTTTAAACCTAAGCCTAAATCCTAAATCTCAACCCTGAAAACTTATGCGTACTAAACTGCCGAGAATCCCAAACCTCGTCGTATGGCACCGTGTATCTACTAGGAGCCTTCATAGTCAGAGTTGTATTCTTCAGGTCCTAGTTACGGCCAGAACTATACTGTACTAGGACCAGCCGGGCGAGTTCGTTTCAGGGCTATTGTACCGGATCAGGGTTTAAGGCTTCGGGTCACTATGTCAAGGTTCACTGTAAGGGGATAGCACAAGGGCCTCAATAGGGTGGGCTTGTTGACAGCTGCTTTGTGCGACTTTTGCATTTCTAAGGACACTCCACCGAGAGCTAACTCCAGACTCTGAGCCTCAGACCCTGCAGGTTTAGGGTTTAGGGTTTATAAACCCTAAACCCTAAATCGTTCGTAGCCTTTTCGCACCCAGGCCTATTGCGATTGCCTGGTACCCATGAAGAAAGGAAACTGAGGGCCCGGCAAATCTGCAGTACTACTGGCTGCAACACTCACCCAAACACACAAGACCGCTCTTGACCTAAACCCTAAAACCTCAAAGCACTACCTCCGATGCGTCTCGTAGCGACAAACTCCCTGAACCTTCAGGAGTCAGATCTGGCCTTCCTGCTTGAACTTGACACTGTATTATACTAGGGTATGTTATACTAGGGTATACTCTATTCTGTATGTGGTAATGGCATACCTTGTACTGTTTTTTGCTTTGTAATAAAGATTAAGAACCCCTGTGAAAAAAGAACACGAACTCCGTGGAGGGTGTCATGTCTGTAGACAAGGCACAAGTCTGCACGGCCTGAGCAGCCCAAGAATTTCTGAGGTTTGGGTCGAAACAGCATCTCTACGGCCAGGGGGACGAGGATGCCAGTTGCACCTTGTACTCTCTACACTCCGACCAAGCAAAACAGAATCCGGTGCTGGACATATCCAGACAGGGAGGTCCAATACTAACTATAGAGGCCTTGATCATTTAAAAAGGGTTTTGGGGCCCATCATACTATCTTAGAATAAGGAACCCCAGAATAGTATGGGTAATTATTGAAGCCCCTATAGAGTACCCTCCACACTTGAAGTCTACATCTCCTGGAGTTTTCAATGCCTCAGTGCAGCCTTAAACAAAGCCAAAAGAAGGCTGCACCTGCCCAAGTTCAAAGGCAGAGCACTAACAAGACGGCAAGTTCTGACGTGGGGATGCGAAGGGTTTATGGGCTGCGTGCCTCAGTGGACCAAAAACCTGACACGACTATAGCATGCATAGACCAAGCTGATTGTAAGCACGGAGCCAGAGCACCGACCCAGAAAACACAAACGCAAACACACACACACACACACACACACAAACCAGCAAGAAGAACGTCCTTGCTCGTCCTGGCGCAACCAAAGCTTAAGGCTTCAGATGTGCCCTGCCTCTGCTTCACGGAGCCACTCGATAATTTCCTGGCTTTGCTCTAGGACTCTCAGACGAATGAAACCTGAGGAACACTTAACCCCAAGCTTCTAAGATCAGGCTCCCGGTTCTCAGATTGGTGTAAGGGGAAGAAGTGCTGCTGTCGCCGTCGCTTGCACCGACAGAAATCGGCTAGAAGCCTTCTCACTTCTACCCTATCCAAATGGGAGTTTCCGAAATTAGGGATACCTTATTTGGGGGTCCTTATAATAAGGACCCTACTATGTAGGGTACTTTTTAGGGTCCCCTATTTTCGGAAACTTCCAAATCCAAACGTTCTTTGGGCGGACGCAAAGCTCTGTGACTCACGCTTGGTGGTCCGGGTCGCAGGCTGTGCAACCTGCACTAGGCGGTTGGTCAAAGTTGTAGCCGCGGTACTGGCAGTGTTCTGCACAAGCCCGCAACACAAAACCATCCAATATAGGGGCCTCAATTATTAGAATAGGGTGTTGGGGCCCTTTATCCTATATACATTATACATATATATATATATATATGTATAAACCAGGGAACCCCCAAGATAGTACGTGTTGGTACTTGTTTTAGCCCCTATATCATGTTGCGTCCCGGCGGCTTCTGCTCGGGAGGCATAGCCCAAGCTGCTGTCCCGGCGGGTGGTGTCATACCTCGGCGATCCCTAAACCCTAAACCCTAAACCCTGGGCCCGGAGTCAGGGTTCGCAAGGGCGGGGCTGGTGCGCGCGTGCGCCTTAGACCCGAAGCAACAAGCCACTTCCATCTGCGCACGCGAGCAATCTTGGGTCGCAGGCGTTCTCCGAAGGCGGTCTATTTGAGGACAAGCAAAAATAAACTCATCTAGCAGTCTTGGAGGGCCAAGCACATTGAGACCTTCGAAAGCCCGAAGAAGCCTCGTGATCGAGGGGCATCGTTGCCGATCCGAACCTCTGCCCTTGAATCCTGGAACTGCTTCGCAAACAAGCCCTGAGCTGTATAGATCCCCGAACCACGTGTGTAGACTGGAAGAGCAAAGCCACAATAATCCCTCTCCACAGCTTGGTCCAGCCGCAACTCGAGCCCCACTCTTTGAAGCTGCCGGCGCGCTTCCTAACACATAGAAGGCTGAAGATGCTTCGTGTTTAGCACTTCGGGATTCCGAGGCTTGAGCAGGGTTTTGATTTCACATTTCGGGGCTTCAGCATTTCTAGGGGTCAGGATTTGCGAGCCGGTGCGGCAGGTTAGAGAGTCAATGCTAGCAAAGCGTTGTGCGTCGTTGGTTGCCTTTCCGTTTACGATTCAGCCAGCATAGAGTATCCGATGAGTTCAGGTAGCATCGTGGCATCTTCTGCCGAAGATCCTATATCAAGGGGGAACCACATGATCAGCAGCATCTTATCCAGGTCCAGATAAAACCCCTGGGGGCCGCCTAAAGTCTAAAACCCTCACCTGCTTGCACGAAAACTACGACGCTCCCACTTGCACAAGGCTGCAACATGTTTGGTGCAGTGCTATGTTAGACCATACTGTAGTGGCTCTCTTGGCTACAAACTATAGAACAGACATGTACTGATAAGTTTCGTTTGTATATATATATATATACATATATATATATACATGTGCACACGCCCACATACAAATATTACTACTTTATACGACATCGAGCTTTAGCCACAATGTCAAAGCCCCGGACGGCGCTGCATCAAATTCGAGATCTGTCTTGTACCAGTTTCGTGGTGGAGCACTACAAAGTTCGTTTCTTGTTTACAGCGTCACAAAACAGTTTGAATCTTCAATGCTGCAGCACTCAGAAACAGGAACCCAGGTGCCAACGACATCCAATGGTCCAATGACACGATGCCGAAGCGTCTCTAACTAACTGCTGCTGGACTCGAGAACGACTAAAGGACCCCAGATTTTCACAAAGCCCATGATGTGGGGACCATCAGACTCGAAAAGATATTTTACATGGGGCTGGGGGGGTATTGTCCCCTGTAGAAACTTTGACTTTGAACCACGAGGACCGCTGCTGCTGCTACTTCTACTTCTTCTGCTACTGCTACCAGTACGACGACGACGACTACTACTACGACTACTACCACCACCAAGCTAAGCCAAGCCAAGCCAAGCCAAGCCGTTTTAAAAGAGAACTCCTTTCACCATTGTGTCAGAGGAAGACCCTATCTAACAAAAAAACCCTGTCTAATAGGAAGACCCTGTCTAATAGGAAGACCCTATCTAATAGGAAGACCCTATCTAATAGGAAGACCCTATCTAACAGGATATAAGAAAAAACCCTAGCCGGGCAACGAAGCAGAGACAGCTGCGTTGAAAGGCTGCCCCGGGCGACAAAGGAGGCGAGAGGGGGGTCAAAGGAGGGGGCTGGCGCCTACTACTACTACTACTACTACTACTACTACTCCTACCCTCCTCGCTGCTGCTTCTGCGCATTACGTTCTGCACTGTAGTTTACAAGCCGAGGCGCCGCAAGGGCCTCCTCCTCCAGACGCCAGGACGAAGACAGAACGATCCTGATGGTCACGTGCGCGGCTTAGGGTTTAGTGAATACAAAGTAGCATTCAGTCATTCTGATCACAGTAATACCAATAGGGTTTCGGGGTACATTATTTTAAGCGTTGGTATCTCTAAAGGCATATCAGACTAACCAACCTTAAACCGTCAACCTAAAACCCGAAATCGCCGTCATGATCTGACATCCTGCTCGGATACCTCGTTTTGCACGGTGCAGGTTCTGAGGAGGCATTGTCCGATTTGGGAGATTTTGCCATATCCTTTCCGGGTCCAAACCATCAGTCACGGTCTGCTCTAGGCACGTAAGCACGATGGTGAACCCGCCGCGAAAGGCTCTTCTCGAGATGCATTCCCCTAATCTCTGCAACATAAGCAAACTCAAGCCATAAAGTCCCCTCTACCCTGTAGCAATCGACATTCCAGGAAAGCCGAACTTCCCGAACCCGGAGACCGGAGCCCAACAGCTTGCTTGCAACCTGCTCTGACGGGAATACTCGAAGCTCCTCTCAGTCCCACAGTCCGGACAAAAGCGAGCTGTGAAGCGGGGTTTAGGATTTCGGGTTAAGGGTTTCGGCGCTCACACTCGGACAATCCAGGCGAGGGTTTAGGGTTAGGAACCTGTCAAAGTTCCGCAGAGTGAGCCGCACCACAAACAGGTATGTGTGGGGTTATGTAAGGTTTTAGTTTGCTTGTAAGAAGCCACGGGTCACAAGCCCGAAGATCTAAATACAAGGGATTAATTTAGGGTTTAGGGTAAGCCCCAATACCAAACTCAGGGAAGCCGGGTCACTTCGCCCCTGTGGCAGCAACGATGCGGCGAAGCCGCTGCAAACAGGGCTCCAGGAAAAGGTCCTGGCTAAAGCAAGACTAATAGTAATAATAACGGGAGTAAGAACAAGGAAAACAAAACGACACTCAACCCGATAATAGTATTAACAGTAGTAATAATAGGGATTCGACTCTGGCACTGGTAAGGCTTCAGGTTCAGACGATCCGAATGTCACATGACATCTAAACACAGGGTTCAGATTTATAGTTTTTCGCGTTTGTTTGTTAATATGTGGTTGGCTTTGTCTGAGGCTTCCAGCCTTGTGTGCGATTGAGACGGTCCCAGAAGGTTCAAGAGGGTGAGTGTGGCAAGTGCAAGGTCTGGTTGATCGCTTAATGTCTCACGGAAGCATCCTGCCAACCCTATATCCTATTCCGTGGATCCGATACCTGCCATGTTCGGTTGCGGTGACTTCTCATTCAATCGGCACAAGAGACTGCTCGGCCCAAAGGGTTCAAGTATCATTATGGTATATACTTAGACCCCCCCAAAATACCCTAGAAATATATGGTAGTTTCCGAAAATTAGGGGTACTTGGGGTCCTTATAAAGAAGGATCCTAGTATTTAGGGTACTATACTAGGGTACCCCATTTTCGGAAACTCCCATATACTATACTAATGCTTGGGCCCTTGGCCTGGAGGAGTTCTTCATGACAGCTGCGCAAATTCGGGCCACAAGCGTCCCTAGGGACTCTTCGAGGGACGACCTCAGACTCCTCTTCCCCTCTGTTAGTTTAGGGTTTAGAGCCAGTGGGGTTTAGGGTGGTTTCGGGTCTTTGTCGGGTTTAGGGTAGTTTTGGGATGAGGGTGGTTGAGGGTTTAGAGGCCTTTACGCCCTATGGTTCTGTAGGCTTACACCAACAGCTCGAAACCCGAGAAATCCTATCCAACCCATGTGCACATTGAAGCGGTGGCCTCGTCACTGCCAGGAATCGCGCTGTCGGCTGCATGGAGCACCTTCTTGGTCTATGGACAGAAGCAAAAAACCGCCAAGCCCTGTCCAAAATGAGCCGCAAGTCCGGACCCGCAAGCTGCACCAGCAATGCTCCTCGACCCTCATACGGTGCGTCAGCACCTCGGAAAGGACTCCGAACCGCAACAAACCGACTGCACTCCTTGCCGCCCCGGACACTCCGTCTACGTCGAGGAAGATGACGGAGGACGGCCGGTCTGTCATCAAGCCTGTCCATCGACAGGTATGGGTGTAAACAAGCTTCCGTCCCTCTCAAAATCAGGGCTACCCTCTCCCGAAGGTAGTGTTTGCATTTTCTGGTTTCTAACTCCAAAGACATGGCCTTCAGGAGCTTCATGCGACATCATGAGAGCGATCGTGGCGATAATGATGAGGAGGAGGCTAGTGATGATGATGATGATGATGACGATGATAATGATCATAGGCGTATGCTCATCAACCTCAAAATGAACAGCAACAGCACGATTATGGCAATGCTGTCATCATCATCATCAGCATCATCAGAAGCAGCATCGACACCACCGTCATGGTCATCATGCTCATGATCATGCTCATCACCACCGTCACCTGAATATGAGTCAACTTCTTCGTCGTCATCACCGTAACCAGCTCAATCACCACCATCATCATCATCATCATCGTCAGCAGGAGCATCTGCATCACCATCACCATCGTCATTGCTATCACTTATAACCTTATTCATCATCCTCAACAACACCTTAAACACCCCATGTCTGTCAAGTCATCACGAGTAGCGACAGCCACAGCAAAACGAGTCGGATGCTGTCGGGCATCTGAGGTCTAGGGACAATTTCGATGATGATAGTGACTTTGAACTTGGAAGTAGCGCGCCATACCGCTTCGACATGTCTATAACATAACGCAGCGATAGTACGGCGATGGCAGGCTTTACTCGAATAGTTTGAGATTCCTTATGCTGCATGGAAGTTGGGCGTGCGTCATGGTTAAGCAGCAGCTTTCGCAGCAATAACTCCTCATCAAGTCTGCTTTGACTGTTTTGCATTTGTCGGTATGACATGTGGCGCAAGCTTCCCGACTCCTGCTTGAGGCCAGACGTGGCAACTGGTGACGCAGCCATCGTCTCTTAGACCGACCGATTCTATCAACTAACACATGAACACGACAAACATGACTCCCTGTTGCGATCTGCTGGCGACCCAGAAGCAGAACAAGACGAGTTGTGTTCAGTCTGGCAATTGTTGCAGGACATGCCTCTTCCACGGAGCTGCCATGGCGCGGGCGCATGGCTAAAAGCTGTCTGCACGATGCCACATGCTGATGTTGTCTTCGTTCTATCCTTACGAAACCATTGTTTCCCACATATGGGACCTGTGTAGCTTCCACCTGAACACGGGAAATGGGAATGTACACATCTCAGGACTTGCGAGGACTGCACAGCGCTGCGGATGCCGCAAAACCGTATGAGGAGCGCACGAATGGGAATCACGACGCAAAGCTTGCTAAAAACACAAGGCCTCAAAGGCCTAAGATGGCCTAAGTCTAAGTACACCCAAGGGATGCACCTGCTGTATGATCTTCATGCTCTGATAGAAGTTACTAAACACAGCCCCTACAACCCTTCAAAGGACATTCCTCCTAAGGCACCTGTCAGATGCGACCACAAAATGCCTACCGGCCTTACAGCGATGGCGTACGGCGTAAGAAGGATACCCAAAATGCAAACGCTTGTACACCTGAGGTGTGCACCTCAATGCCTCGAAGTGCAATGTTGAACAAGCATGGGCTTGACTGGCAAGCCGAGGCACGAAGATTTCATTCGAGGGTCATCTGCATCCAGGAGTGCAGCCTGAGGTTTGCGATGGAAGCCATGGGGAATCCGGATCCCTTAATGTAGGGGCCTTAAAAAAACGAATATGGTTTGGGGGCCCACTATACTATCACTACAATAAGGAACCCCCAGAATAGTATAGGTACTTATTTAGGCGCCTGTAGTGCAGGATCCGGAGAGACCCAATACTTGAAATAAGCCCAAGCACCTCAATGCGAAGCCATCCCTAAACCCTAAACCCTAAACCCCCAATCCCCTGCACCCCTCAAGACTTCAAGCTTCCTTGCAGGATCAAGGCTTCCATCTCCTTGGACGTCGACGTCGAAGATGAAACCATCAATCAAAGGGAAAAGGAGGGACCCTTAATGGGGACCCCTACCCTATAATGGGCTATATAATGGGTATATCATAGCTATATTAAGCGTATACCTAGGGGTCCTTATTAAAGGTCCCTCCTTTTACCCTTGGAATCAAAAAAACATCGGAGGGGAAGCCTAGCAGCGACAACCGCAACATAACGGCAACGACAGTAATGAGACCAGCACCGTGTGGCAGGGTATAGTAGGGCTAAGCGGCTAACGAACATAGGAACAAATGGTATGATGCTGTATTACAGAGATGACATGCCTGACACATAGGAGGCATTAACAGCGACTCAAGTGCCAGAAGACCAAGGATGGTCTAAGCTTGAGTTTGGAAAACCTGAGCACCTCGAATCACACGCGTCTTGCCCTAAACGCCTCAGCACACTGAGACATTTGGGATGGAGCATTTGCGGAATCGAAGGTAAGGGCTGGTAGGTACAGCATTGTGCACTTCAGGGTGCTTCTTTCATGTTTAGGTCGGAGTTAAAGCCTGGGGCATAAGGTCGTTAAAAGATTGAGTCGTATAGTTGAGGAATCCAGAAGGGATGTTGTCCTAGCAACCCGCAAAATCCTATATCCTTCTGAGTAACCTTTCAACATTTCAACACTGAATCCGGCAGGAGTGACCAACTGGGTGATCGGGAAGTGCGCGCCCATGAAGCCGAATCGAAGACCTCCTGAGGCGGGGTGTACAGGCCAAGGAAAATGGAGAAGTGTGAACCAACCGTGTCATTGCAAACCTCCTTCACTTTAGATGTTCAAGCACCTTAGCTCCGAACGTTAAACCCCGAAGCTTGCAAGAAAGTCTCACAGAATCCCTTCAGAGTTCTTTTCCCGCAGTTCTACAGACGACTCATGGCAAAGGCCCTGAGGGGCCTGAGGCACCCCTGCCCTCGGGCCTCTTTCTTCAGACAGGTTTCCCAAACACCACACTTGCAGGGTCGGGGGACTTAGTAAGTAGGTAGTAAGTAGACTTATAAGTACCCTAAAAGGGACCCTAATGGGGGTTATGGTACTTATAAGTCCCTAAAATAACCAGTTACTAAGTCCCCCGACCCTCCAAGCAGGCCCCGGCAAAAGGACTGAGGGCTGTGACAAAGCTACAGGGAAGGAGTTTGCAAGGCCACACGAAGCAGACTCCAACATAGGGGCCTTAAGCGTGAGAATAGGGTTTTGGGGCCCATTATGCTATAAAGATAATAAGGAACCCGCCCCCCGAAATAGAATTACGGTAATTATTAAGGCCCGTTTCAGATTAGCCAGCCGGTGGCCTGAACCTCTAAAGGCTCTACAGCCCGCCATCAAGGCCACACAGAACCCTGGCCCCAAGTCGCAGGCACTCATACTAATAATATACATACATATACATAGGGGCCTTATAGTCAGACTAGGGCTTCGGGGTATGCTCAATTATACATATACATATACATATATATATATATATATACATATGTATATGGTATGCTTAGACAGAAACAACTCCAAGCAAGAGTATGACCGATTATGCGGGCTTTTGCATCAGAACCGAAACAGAGCCCCGCCCTGACACTGCCTGGCTCTGCAATGCTTCGGCCCAGGAAAGACTTCTTCGGATTCGGCACCCGCACGCCAGCCACGGTCACGTCCTCGATGGCTGGGGTTGTTTCGAAGGCGTCAGGGCTCCGGCTCGGGGTTCATGTGCTGAAAGCAATAATTTGTCAGCTTTCGCCTGTATGGACATGAGAAGCCGCCATGTGCCATGTTTCTTGACTGCAAATCCCCAAAGTGCAGCTGCATCCGCATAGGCCTGCATCAAGGCCACAAGAGCTGCAGCAGAGGGTCCGTCAAGAGTCCGAAAATCGTCCGGGCATCGCTTGGAAACCTTCGAGCGACACGAGCTCCGAAAGCACAAATTGTAACTGATGCGTCGCCCGGCTTCGCAGTAGCCCAGCAGCCCTGCACGATCGGGCTCATGCGGACACAATTACGGCGTATTTTGCTGCTTGATCCGGTCAAAGAAGTTTTTGCAAAAGCAAGAGTCCCCGCCTGCAGTCGTCGTAGATGAGCACCGTCTGCATGTCACCACTATGTCTGGCAGCTACTTCTTCGATCAAAGCGCGCACCTGGCGAGCAAGCCAGCTCATACTATGGAGAGCACAGGCAAGCTCAGGCGAAGCTATGCAGATTATCATCAACCACGTGAGCCAGACCTCCAACTCATACTAAACAGGGCATGTTTCATGCTTGATTCATCTTGGGGTCCACATCTGACACTGAACTGACATCTTTGCGTCGGACGTGTGGTGCATCGTTTATCGATGCATCGCTTCTTGCATATGCGCACACAAAATCTTTAAAAGCGGTGAAAAGAGAGGCATGCTGAGTAAAGTACACTCAGGCAGGTGCACACAGTGACACGATGGACAATACGGACGCGACGGCTGCGCTCCTTTAACACCCATGCGTGCGAAAATATCTATATCGATATCTATATCTTTATGTCATGCATATGTGCACGCGAGCAGGCACATATGCATGCATGTGCATATGCACAAACCTTCCTACGAGTGTCGGTATGAGCTGAAAATGTCGGTTCTGTGTCTGTGCTTTCTTTGATGCTGGGACAACGTACAGCTACAGGCCGATGCTCGCTTGCAAGCATGTCTGTGTCAGGATGGGTACTCGATGTGGCTCTGATTAGTTTAGCCAGCGATACCCGCTGGACGAAAGTCATTGCATTGCCTTAATTGACAACAAAGCAGGAAAGCAGGTTCGGCAAAACCTCAAGTGTCGAAACTGCGAGAACCCAGAGACTCGCCGCAAAATTTCAAACATCCATAAAGTCTCTGAAGTATTGCTTTGTAGGCCTTGCAATGTATGGGTTCCTCTATAAGTACGCTAGAACCACGCTTTCTTCTATGTGAGTACATGGACCCTCAGGTAAGAAAGCCAGACTCATACGTCTGCCTTGGTGCCCTTGGTCTGAATCGACTCCTGCGCCGCGCTCTGTGCGCGTAGCTGCCGGCGCCTCAGGCGAATCATCTGCGTTCGAATACCTGTAGACCTATGAATAGCTTAGGAGGTAGGAGTTGATGAATACAAGGGGGTTCTGACCTGGTGCTTCAGGTCAGGGCTCAGGATTTCCGATTTGAGGTTGTCCTTTGGTCTTCCGGCCTCGAGTGACAGAATCGGGACTGCTTGGTTTCAGAATCGGCGACAGGGAGCGCAGCGGGTATCGGCGGCGAGTTAGGCAAGTTCATGGCTTAGCAAGGACTGCTTCACCACGGAGGGGATGTGTCAAGCCCACCTCTGCGATAATTGTGGCCACATCGCCAAATGCTGCGACACGGTGCCCTGTAGCAACATGCCCCGTGTAAACATGGAGCAGGGTGCCCGACAACCTGCATCTAGTAATTAGTGCCAAGCTCTTGATATCGAAGATGCTTCGTCTGACTAACCCCATGGCAGGCTGCAGAAACCCAAGGTACTGTAGGGTTCACGTTCAAGGTTTCGGATTTCAGGTTGGGGAGTTAAGCTTTTCACCAGACTGGGAACCAGGAGTAGTGGGGAGGGTTTCGGTGAAACTGCTACTAACAAAATGACCTTCTAGGTCTGCAACTCCCGGTGCCACTGGGAGTCGAGAGTGGTTTTGGGGGGTTTAGAGTTTATGGTTATGTCATTTGGGAGTTTCCGAAAATAGGGGACTCTAACGTGGTACCCTACATAGTAGGATCCTTATCTATGAGGACCCAAGAATAAGGTACCACTAATTTTCGCAAACCCTAAACCCTTTATAGGACCCTTTTAGATCCCCATAAGGAACCCTTAAAGAAAGGCACCCCTAAAATTGGGAAACTTCCAAGTGTCTCTGAGGCACGGGAAGCAGGTGGAGAGTTGCTCGCCGAGCTTGGCGATGTCCATGCAACTCTCCTGCGACAGAAAAGTAGATCCCTTAATGGGGGTTCCTATAAAGTACCCTTAGTATAGGGCCCCAAATTAGGGGATCTACTTTCTAGGGTTCAGGGTTTGGGCCTAGCAGAATTCAACCAGCTGTCCTAAAGCCGCACAGGGCAGAACACGGCTAACAACTGCAAACCGAACGTGCCTTGCGTCTGTGGGGGCTAATGTTCGCTCATCCGGGTGCAGACGCAGTGCGACGGAGGGAAGGGAATCGGTTGCATAAATGAGTAAGCAATTTCATCAACCAAGTAAATTCGGCAGATCCTGATGATGTGTGGGTGCAGCAGCTGGGTTCACATGACTCCTGTTGTGTAGCTGTTGCAAGAGTTATCAACTCAAATCTTACGCCACGCACCACAAATGTCTGGAATCACTGCTAAGACCATGGCTTGGCCGGAACGAAACCATTTCTGAGCATTCTATTGTTTAGGAACCGTGTTCGCAAAGGGGGATTAGGAGCGTGAATCAGTTCGGCGCGTATGATATGCTACACAACAAAAGTAAACACAAATTCGGATGTGTACATATGTATATTTATATACACGTTTGTATAACCGCATGCAAGTGCCTTCAGCATATACGGCATATACCATCTGTGCACGTCATATGTATGTCTGTGGGGAGTGCGAGTGCTCATTGACAGAGATCGGGCATCGATGGTAGACAGATCGCCATGAGTATCGTCCTTGACCGTTTTCACCGCAACTCTCCTGTAAGTGAGGCTATTGCTAAGCCCCTGAACCCTAACCACACATCTGCATGCAAGGCGTGCATGTCGCCGGCAGAAGCAGCTGGTCCGGAAAGGAGATAAACACAACATCTGTGTCCGCGCCATCCTTCGCTCCAGCTGCGGAAACAAACAACAAAAAACGGTTTTGAGAGCAGCACCCATACACATTAGTGGCTTTGTCCATGCCTCTTTGAACTAGTACCTCCAATAATACTCATCGGGTATGTTTTGCGTTCCTGTTTCTGCTGCTGCTGCTACTACTCCTCCTACTGCTACTGCTACTGCTACTGCTACTGCTACAGCTACAGCTACAGCTACAGCTACAGCTACTGCATCTGCTGCAGCTACAGCTACAGCTACAGCTACAGCTACAGCTACAGCTACAGCTACAGCTACAGCTACAGCTACAGCTACAGCTACAGCTACAGCTACTACTACTACGACTACTACTACTACTACTACTACTACTACTACGTCTGGGCCTACCCTTGCCGCTCCCCTGCCACTGTCACTGAAGCTACCACTACCACTGCCATACAAGTACCATTCCTACTGCTGCTACTTCTGCTACCACTTTGCTACTCCTACCTGCTACTACTACTCCTGCTCTGGCTGATGCTGCTCCTGCTTCTGCTGCTACAACCACCGTCATCGCCACCGGTGCTACTACTTGCACTGATTCTGCCGCACCTACCCCTGACTCTCCCTACTTGCTACTTGTGCTGCCCTGTGTGTGTTGTTCATGCGGTTATGGTTCACAGTTCTTTTGGTCGCAGAGCATTTACTTTTCGCGGCGACAAAACCACATCAAGCGCCAGTGTCTTCAGCAACATCGACCCTATGACAACAAGAAAAAGCGAAAGACCCTAAACTGCTACCGAAAGTCTTAAATGCAAAGAATAATGGTTCGCGCCAGGTAGCGAGAGGCGAGGACAGGCTTTGCTCCAGGCTCTGGCCGCAGAGGCCTCCATGACATCTATGATGCCACATAGAGTATCAGGGCACTTCATCCAAGGCATAAAGAGACGGGGCGCAATTGAAGACAAAGAGGACGATGAAATCAATACCGCTTCATGTAGGAAGCCCCGTAGCCGAAGCAAGCCAACAACAACGAACACTCCAACAACAGCAACACCAGATGGTTCCGTTGACATCTACAGAAACACTTCACAGCAGCGTCACCATCATCCATCATGACCTCCATCACCACCATCACCTTTGTCGTCGCAGCCAGCACCACATACGAGTTCCCCGACAAGCTCTGCAAGCAGTCAGAGACAGGAAACACACACACACACGAAAACCCGAATGCCGATATGATCCCGATGAACCGGACAGCCTTGTAGTGCATCTGAAGACTCAAGCCGCTGGCCTCACTAGGTCCACAACATGGTTCTGAGGTCTGAGGGTAGTTGCGTACCAACTATATAAGTCGCCGTACTAGGGTTGATTCTGGAATCTAAAAACCTGTATACATACAGCCCAATACATTTCTTGCATCATGATTACATGAACAGTTCTCTTATCAGGAGTCAAGGTTTAGTTGAGCGGACTGCTGTTCTGGGCATGTTTTCGGCTGAAACGAACAGATCCATTCACTCTTCCGCGATGCAGTGGTTCAAGCTCGGGTCGTAACTCTAAGCCCTACAATCACGATAATGTAAGAGTTGATGCTTAGAACAGGGGGTTGTATGCCACGACGGAATTACAAGAGAGCGATCTGTCGGAGCCTTGTGTTGAGAGGTGAAGCCCGACAGCCCCAACAAACCGCAAACTTGTGATGGGGTTTACGCTCTCGCAACTCAGAAATCAGGCAGACGAGGTTTCTCGGTTTGCAGACACACTACAGGAAGGGCCGGTGTAGCTTTAGTTGGCGGGTTTAGGGCATGTCTTGAGCCACGCATCCTGGAGCCGAAAGACCCTACACACTGAGGTCTACACTCCTAAATCCTAAAGTCTGAAATGACTACCCCGAACGAACTTGGCATGTCCGTCGCAACTAAAACGGACTGCTATGTTGCCGTTCAGGTGGCAAACAGAGCTTCCCGAACAACCATTCGGATCCATGTGCAATGTTGAATACTGAGAGAAACCGGAAATCTCGATAAGCCATCTGCTGCTTCCTACCGTGATAATCTCATCCAGGTAGCTGTTGGCCAGGTTGAAGGTCAGGAAGCGGAATGCGTAGTGTTGACCTGGAAGACTACGCTGAACCGCAAGCCCGAAAGGTTTGCAATGGTTTACAGGTGGACTTCGGGTGAACTCAGCTACCAAATGTTGAGGCTGATGGGCAAGGGCCCAACTCCACGATATATAGATTTCTTTGAAGAAGAAAATCTCAGGAGCATTGCCAGTGTTTGCCTGCGCTTCCAATCGAAAGAGTGCCCCAAGGGGTTTCGCAGGCTTGCTGGAGGACTGGAGCCTCTCTTCCCGCGATGGAAGGCTTCTCGGCGCTACAGGTGTGACGAACCCTTAGCCCTTTTGCAGAACTGCTCGGAGGGACTGGCAACCAAGAGTTTCAATATAACCTTAGATACCACGAGTCGTTGCTGTCCCTGCAACCTCGGTCCTTCAAACCTCACGGCGTGAAGCCATTCTTTTAAGGCAAGTTGAAACAAACTAAGGCGAATTCAGACGAATTGACACAAGGTCAGCCAATCAATTCCAAGTGAAGACAACATGACATGCCAAATCATATCTGGCAGCAGCCAAAACAATAGCTAAACGTATAAGAAACACACACAAGAATAAACCGCTGAAAAGTTGCCTTATAGGGGATGGCCTAACTCAACAAAACATCGCAAAACTGCTTGTCCTGTCTTCACATCTTGTCTGATTGTTTTGGCTACTTTCACCGCCCAATGGGTGGATCCCTTGTGTGCAGCTCCGGCCGCTTGAAAAGCCAAACCCCATGTGGCAACTACTCTTACGGCGAGGCTGTGGCACAGGGTTGCCTTTGCGTGCACAAGCAGAAAGTCTGAACTAATACACTTCTAACCAGCCTGACGAGGCGGCGGGATCGCAAAAATCCTTCGGACGCATCGTGACGCGAACTCCCCGTTGCTTACGGTGGCTTTAGGGATTGCTACTAAATGCAGGCCCTTCCAAAGCCCCAATCCGGCAGAGTTCCATTCCTACTTCTCCCCTTGCTTCAGTCAACTCCTCCACCGTCGTCGCCATCGGTTGGCAGACATGCAGCTGAAGTCTCCCTCATCCGCTAAACTCAGCACCCCCCTCTCGGAGCGGGGGTGGAAATCCACGAGGGTGCAGTGCAGAGTGCATGTTGGGGTTTGCTGGTTGCCAGTGCTGCATCCGTATCCAAAATAACGTCTGGTTACAGCTCCATAATATCACACAAGACCCCTTGGGCTCTACAGCAAAGTCTGTCGAGTCTGGGGCCAGGCCGAGTTTCAATCGAAGTTCGTCTGAGATAGAAGGTTGGGGCTGGAGGGCTTGTAGGTTTCCGATAAAGCAAGACTACGTATGGCATTGGCCAATCCTGCTGTCTGTGTGACGTCGGCAGATAAAGGATGTGTGGCTGTAGCTCTTGCGCACTCACAAGCTCAAACACATTGCTGCGATGGACCCATGCCAAAGGATGCGCGCGCGTGAAGACCAATGCAACCGATGTAGGGACGTGTGCATGCCCCTGTATCACGCATGTCCCAAGTTTGAGTATACGAACTTGTTGCAGAACAGGACACATCTGCTAGGAACTATAGTGACTATAACTGCTCTCGGCAATGACCCTTTTATATGTACATATGCATACATGTACACACATGTGTGTACACAGCTTGTGAGAAGGCACATGTATGTGTGTATGTATGTGTGTTTCCACGTATATACAAAAACATGCTATATTAATAAAAAAAATTGTAGAAGCTATTGTCAGCATGACGGGCGTCCACAAGCCTTTAGCTTCAGTTCCCCTTACGGAAGAGATGTTCGACTCAATCCTGCCCTACAAACCCTGTGCCCTTAACCCTACAATCTTAAACCCTCGAATAAAAAAGACCCCTAGACCAGGTTTCTGTCACAGCCATGGCATACCCAGAGGCTTTGAGGCTACACATGTTGCAAGGCTTTGGGGGGCCAGCTGCCGTGGTATGAGGCCGTGATCGGGAGGAGGGCATGCTTTGCGTCTCGAAGTCTGTAGCGGCTTTCTAGATTCAGGGTTCCAAGATGTGCATAGGGACTAGGAATTACGGTTCAGGCTTGCGAGTCTCGGGTTTAGGATTGAGGGTTTAGCTTGGATCCAGGATTGGGGAGGCGGAGCTTTGGGTTCAGCCCACGGCACTGAACTGCCCAAAAGCATGGCGCATGACATCCCTGTGAGCTCTGCCACCCGAAAATTAGGGGGTCCCTTATTTTGGGGTCCTTATACTAGGGATCCTACTATTTAGGGTAATATATCAGGGTCTCCCAGAATCTGACGACACCAAAACCCACGGACGAAACCCGATGTCTCGAAGCTCGGTCTGAAGATCCGAATTTGCTATAGAAGCTAAAAGAGAGCCCTGACTTAAGCTGAAGACTCGGTCTGAGATCAGGGCAGCTAATAACAAAACTTATTATTAGTATTTTGACAATATCAAATTCGAAAATGAATAGATATACCAGAAACTGAACCAGACTTTAAGGTTTCGTCTTTATGCTTCAGGACTCCGCAGGAATCCCAGAATCCCTCCCCAAGCCCTGTAGCCCTGTAAGCCAAGAAACCCCCACCCAAAGCCATGACCTCCATGCCCAGGCGAGCTATCGGTATCCCCCGAGCCTGGCAGCTGCATCTGCAACTTGAGGTTTCGTACGGAGGCAGGAGTGCACTTCGGCTTCTTTGGGACTATTTAATTTGAGGCTGTATGTATGCATGCATTCAAGTAAACAAACTAAACAAACAAACAAACAAACAAACAAACAACAAGAGATAAATACACACATACACACACATATTCAAACGCAACAAGAAGCAAGTGCAGCAAGTAAACTCAGAATTACATAAACCACTTACCAAGTACGCCTGTCTGTCTGTATGTCCCCCCCCAGACGCCGGATGCGAAACATACTTCGAACCCCGAGGCTCGAGGATATAACACACAACCCCACCCCACCCCGCGCCGCAAATGCATTGGGTTGGGGAGGGGTGCTCTGTATGTATGCATGCATGCATACTCCCCTTCAAGAACCCTGATCTCCACCGCCGAACCCTTGAAAACGCGATCCCAAGCCCCAAATCCTGATTCCTGATCATATTCCAAAACCGCAAATCCTAAAGCCTCATGCGTGAGCGCCAGAATCCCTAAAATCGAAACCCAAACCCTGCCCAAATGCTCAAATGCTCAGTCCAGCCTGTCCCTCAGCAGCTTTAAGTACTAAACCCCAAATCTAAAACTAAGGGTGGTATAGTATAAGTATTATGGTTGGTATGTATCCCCCATCAAGTAGAGTGGGTGATCTGCACCTCCCATCGATCACTCAGCGCAGCTCCAAGAAGCCGCCGCTGCAGCAGCTCGCCTTGATCGAAGAGGGGGTCTTCGGTCCCAAAGGGTCCAAGTATCGTTATGGTGTGTATATATATATATACATATACATACATATATATATATATATATATATACATACAACATATACTTATTGGGTATTTTGTTTTTTTGTTTTGTTTTTTTTTTTTGGGGGGGGGTCGGGGGTGTCTATAAGTATATACCATAATGATACTTGGACCCTTCAGGGGGTTCGAACTCAGCTTTCCTGCAGGGTTTTCGAGCTCAAGAATTTTAGGTATAGGAGAAGGGGCCTGGGGAGCAAAGGGCGTCGATTTCAATTATTTGGGATATGTATTTAGATACAAACGCTACATGTATGCATGTATGTACGCACAACGATTCTGAACAAGCTCATTTGTATAATTACCAACATAGTGGAAACACACACATACATACAGGGGGGGGGGTACCACGAATATATATATATATATATATATATATATATACATGTATATACATACATACATACATACATACAAACACAAAAAATGTGTGTGTTTGATAAATATCTCTTGTATAATACCATACCTATAGAGCATACTTACAGTGTCATGTATGTACACATGTATTTCTTGTATAAGACCATACCTATATATTACACTTAGAGGTGTATATATACATATATATATATATATATATTTATTTAAAGATATATATATATATATATATATGTGTGTGTGTGTGTGTGTGTATACACATAATCATTAATCATTGCAGAAAGGCTCGGTGGGTGCGTACAATGTGGCACATTGCGTGTGCGAATGCGTCGCGCTGCGAGCAACAATACGTTCCAAGAACTGGGTTAGGGCCTAGTGTAATAGCACCCGTGTGTTAAGGGTTTAGATTCTACCTGTCCGACTACGAGCCTTAGCCGACGACGCAAGAGCAGACTGCTTTGTTCACGTGCTACTTCAATATCAGACCGTGGAGGGTTTGTACCTCATGCTCACTGTTTGAACAACTCCGGGATCTTGTTCAATAATTAAAGCGAGCAAGTTGAACCACTTAACAGTATTGGTAGCTCTCCTCAGCACTCCAGCCGGCTGCTGGGCAGGCTGTTGAATCAACATGGTTGGTTTCATTATTGCGTGCTGGTTACGGAAGAAGAACGGTTGGACAATCTCATCTGAGCAGCACCTATCACATCTACATTGGTTTTGAGAAGGGGCGCCAGCCGCTGGCAGAAACTCTTACATTCGACTGAAACACTTGGAGTTGCTCAGAATGGCTCGATCATAGACGGCAGACGTGAACATGAACAGCACGACTGGATACCGTTAACTGCTTTAACAACTCCGAAAAGCATGTGTGCAATTTTCTTCGGGAGCTGGCGACGACTGAACGCATCTTCTCAGCCACGAGGGGTTTCAGACTAACCGTTTCGAAAGCATTAATTGGTCCCCACATGACTTCACTAGCAAACTTCACGAACCACCCCAGCGACAGTCAAGACACGTCAAGATTGTCATGCTTATAACTTCGCCTGGTGAAATCTTGCCGCTGAAACATCAAATAACCGACCGAATTTCTCGATACTCTGCCCGCGGTTGACTGGCTACAAGCAACAACTCGCCTTAAACCTGCTTATTAATCGGATGTGCAAGCTGTCTAAATCTTGCTATTTGTATACAGAAACTTGTTGCAGACTGGAGATATTGAACCCCTAACTGGAATCATAATGTGATGTGCGCATACTTGCATGGTTGAGTCGCCTGATCAGTTAAGTGTTTTTCTAAGTTGTGCAGAAGAGCAAGACGTGAATCCGAATCTTTCTTTCTCACCTCAACAGGGTAGAATGCGAAGAAGCACCACATATAAAATACACAAATCCGGCAGGTCTTAAGCAGAAGACATCTCAACGGCTCGAGGAATAGCGGAGCACGTGGACCTTGATGGTAAACTTTCTTCAGCGTAATTCTGCTTTCGTGTTCTTCAACAGAATAGGAAGGCAAAGTCCAACGATGCCGAAGAAAATCCACAATTTAGTGTTGCATTCGTCCTCACCACACACGAACTGAACACAACGACAAGAAACCAAACCATTCCATAACATTGCCGCATCCATCAGGGGGTACCAAAAAAGACAGCAGGAGACACACACACACATAGACTGAAACGTTATGGTCACTTACTCTGCATGCCATGCGGTTTCAAGCTACAGACTCTTGCTGGGCTCATGCGCAGGTTTGACTTTCTGGTCTCAGGGTTTGGAGTCCAATCTATCGAGTTTGACAAAGTGTGCATGTGTGGGTGTGTGGGTGTGTGTGTGTGTGTCTGTGTGTCTGTGTGTCTGTGTGTATGCATGCTTGTGTCTGGACGCGTGAGGCTTGGGCTGTATGCAGAGCTTAGTGTTGTCAGGCTTCCGGACCCGAGGCTCCCACGCTGAGCTGCTTCGCCGGTGACCTTGCCAAACGCAATCGCTTCTGTTCTGCAATCAGAAGCCGCCCACAAAAACAAAACAAAGACATGTAGCTTGTCAAACTTGTTGATGGCAAATATATGGCACCAGCAGGTGCCTAGGAGGAACATACCTGGCATTTAAGCCAAAGTGTCACTTTCCAAGCATGGGTTTGGCCAACTGCATGACAAGATCAGTGAATCAGAAGCAGGCGACACAGTTGCTTAACTACACCTTGCAATCAACACCACCTGGGGTGCGTAACACTTTACCTGCGAAGCTTGCCGTGGACAAGGACTTTGGGCAAGGAGCCACGGTGAGAACCCGGATATGTGGATGACGGCATAATAAAAGCCGACCATACCACTTCACGAGAAACTTCAAGCATAAATACTAGAAAATTGTTTGGATTCAACTGTACCTATTGGGATTATGACGGGCAGAACGAGAACTAGGGTACAAAGCGACCAAGGCGACAGAAGACAACCCTGATTCCTGATGCTGGTGGGGGTGGTGTTCGTTGCGGCTTCTTCGCCTCAGCAAAAATCACAGATCAGCTAGCACAGAACTCTTCGGGACTGCAAAAGAACCAGGCAGAAACAAAACACCAACCAGTCCGAAACTCTTAATCTCCAAGTAGCCCGGGTCCTACGACATAGAACTACGCGCGTATGCAGCACAAGATACATTGGCAGATCCTGCCAAACCGGCTTCGCGACCTGAATGTTCATGACAAGCAGTCTCCCAGCTGCAGGCTCCCTAGCCACCAAGGCTAAACACGAAAACGCCAATGCGGTTGTACTACCCGCAATCACAAGAAACCCTACGTAAAGCGTCAAGACAGACCTTTCGAACCGGGCCACTCCCTTGTCTCGTGCACGAGTAAGGGAAGCCACGTCGTAAACTACACCAAACTATCTTAAGCCTTAAGGCAAGCCTCAGACCATCTCAGACCCGAGGCAACTCCTGCAACTGCATAGTTAGCAATACATCCCGGGGTCCCAACCCCTCAACTGGCCACGACTGCACCGGAAATGATTTGCTGTCTTCCCTAGCCCCAAGAAGGCTGACCTTGACTGTGAAAGGATGACAGAAACCTCCAACAGCTAAAGGTAACACCTACTCAGCTACTAAGATACCCAAGGCTTCGGCACTCCTGCTTCAGTTGATCGATACTGGCTTCCTCCCACGGCACAGAGGGCTTACGCTGCTTAAGGATATGGGTCCTCGTTTTTGTCAGTTGATTCTAAAGGATGCGAGACTGCTACCTCACGGCCAGGGGTGCACGAAGACCAAAGCAATGTTTCTGACGTTCTTACGTAAGCACTTCTACTCTATCGCCACAAGTGCATCAGAACAGTTACAGTTGGAGGCAGCTTTACCACGGTCCCGCCCAACGAGTTGGAGGAAAGGCCAAGTGTTCAAACATTAGATCACAAGGGCTTTCGACACAGCATGTACCATTCGCTCGTTGAGGGTTCAGGGTGTCGAAGTTAGAGGCCGACCATGACAAATTCATTCAAGAACACTTGGGACAATGCAATGCTGTGCAAGGTTTGCACTCGTCTTTTGGATGTGTTGGTCGAAGGCCTGGCGCTCTCGCAGACTCGTAGACCCCAGGCTCTAGAGCCAATGCTGTGGTTGTCTTCTTGCAAGAGCTCAATGCTGTTGCTTGCATTTGCACAGGGTAATCCCCAAAGGCCTTTTCTTTGCAGCTGGGCTCTAGTGTCAGCCAGAAAGGCCCTAAACCCTAAACCCTGAACCGCGGCTCTCAGCTAAAGCGACCTCCAGCACCAACATGAGCACGATCAGTTCGATGTAAAACCTGCGAGACAGTGTCTGGCAAAGCGCTTCATGTGACGAGTTCCCAAAAGCTGGCAGATGGGGCCGGCTTCCAAACCGAAACCTCTTTACGAGCCCGAAGAGATTCCAACACTGGAAGATGCAAAGCTTCACAGCAGGCTTCGGTGCCATAACGGACATGATACTACCGCGGCTCCAAAGTAGTTCCTTTTTGGGATTACCTTATAGGATTCTGAATATGAACCCCAAAAAAGGAACTACTGTGGAGCCTCTAGGTACTCTTAGTGGGGTTATAATTGGGGTAACTCCATTTAGGGTACTTATAACTCTACTTATAACCTACTTACTAAGTCCCCTGCTCTTCCAAGTAGACCCTAAACCCTAAACCCCATAGACCCCTTTAAGGAACCCTATAGATCCCTTTAAGGAGCCCCTGCTCTTCCAAGTACTCTAAACCCTAAACCCTAAACCCTAAATTCCCACCCAGGCCTGCTTAGGCCGTACCCACCCTTTTTCTTAGGGTGCTTGGACCCAAGAAGGAAATGCGGCAGTGATTGACACCAACTCTGGATGGACAATGGTTGGAGCCATTGGAGAGTGGTCGAATTCAGCCCCTAGGGCTGAGCCAAGCCATTAGGCCCCTTGCGTGGCGCCCATATTCGCAGAGGGAATTCCCTCGAATCTCAAGAGATTAAAATACCCTAAACCCGACGACCAAATCCCTTGGTGGGCGTTTCCATTTGGCCCCCCTTTCAGAAAAGGCCCCAGAGGCCGGCCCAGGGCCCCCCCCCTCAGCTGGCAGATTCCAGGGACCCGGGGGGCCGGGGCTCGTGGCGGTCCTAGGGGGAGACCTGTGCCCTCCTGACCCTGCTTGACCTTTTTTGGGCGCCTGGCCCTGGACCCTGGCCCCCTGGCCCCCCCCTGGCCCCCCCTGGCCCCTTGGCCCTCCCCTGGCCCTCGCCGCTCTGACCCTATCTGTTTTGTGGCATGTGCAGGTGCGTCCTTCCTGGCGCCAACAGACAGACCAGGGGCAGGTGGGAATTGAGGGCGTAAGCGCTAAACCCTAAAAGGCAATGTTTTGGGTGGTAGCCTGTGTATTCTCACAGCGGGTGGGAAAAGGTGAGGAACCAATGTGTAATTGTTTGGTGGTGGAATCGCATTCGAACGCTAGACGTCGATATGCCGCCCCCCCACACCCCTGGGAGTGTTGGGGCGCCATCCTACATAGAAAATACTGCCGCTGCGCGGCGAGACGCCCTAAACCCTAAACCCTAAACCCTCGACTTCCTGGGTGTCCAACTGCTTCCCGGCCCCAGGCTCGCCAGGCAAACCGCGGCGCCTTGCAGCCCCACTGGGAGGGTCTCTTTTGGGGACTTAGTAACTATAAGGGGTTCCTTTAAAGGTGTCCTTTAAAGGGATCTATAGGGATTCTATAAGGGTTTAGGGTTTAGGGTTTAGGGGGACTTAGTAACTGGTTATTATTTTAGGGACTTATAAGTACCATAACCCCAATCAAGGTCCTTTTTAGTGTACTTATAGACTTATAAGTCTACTTACTAAGTCGCCCGACCCTCCAAGCAGTGCTGAACCATCGAGAGACAAAGGGTTTCGGCGCTCACACTCGGACAATCCAGGCGAGGCATGTGGTTCGGAGTCTGACGAGTGACACTTCACTAGGAGGAACGGTCAAGTACAAACAACAATGCTCTACCAACAACTAAAGTGACCGTGTTCCGTTAGACCTGTCCTCACTCAGGATCTAAGACTCTGTAAAGAAAAATGCGTAACTCATAGGACCCTGAGACCAGACAATGGCAGATCACGTCAAAGAGTTATAAGGGTTATCGGGATGAGCTAAAGCTGGAAATCTAACTAGGCTGAGTAAGCAGGGTTTAGGGTTTAGGGTTTCGATTTAGACTAAGGTTCAGAATCTGTGGCTTCAGGGTTGACTTTTGAGGAATAATACGTTTTGGGCTTAAGGGGCTCCAGGGAAAGTCGGGTTTGTGGTGCAGCCGCAACTACCAAGGTCTTATACCGGAATGATACAAGTATATAATGATACTGACTCTACGCGGCCCTCTGCTGCAAGCCCCAGTTTCAAGGTGCTGCAGTATGCAAACGAGCGGTGTCGTCCAGTCTACCAAGCAGCGACGGTCGACCGACGGCTGTGCAAACGGGGGTGCTTCGGTTGCAAGGTCTATGCTAAACTAAACCATGAACTCACATGTTGGGTTTGCTGTCCCTGGAGTTTTAAGCCTCATAACCCTGAACCCATACTAACCAGTGGTTGTGGGGTTCCCTTGGCTCTACTTAGCTCCTTATTTAATAGGGATGATCATCATCCCTGGCTCCTTAGCTCCTCCAATATCAATGGTTAGCATATCCCTTTCGTAGAATTTCAGATCTTAGAGTGAATACACTTGCCAAATGAGCCAGACCTCACCATGCGGCCGAACTCCGCTTCTACCTGCAAGCAGCAAGAAAGGATGGGTGCAGTGCAGGCTTCGGGTTTCAGGGTTGGCGCTGGATTGCATCATGATCGTCAAAATCGTCATGCCAACCAGAACAATCATAGCAACCGCAACCGTCATATATCGTAGACTTCCATCCATATCATCGGAATATGTATATATATATATATATATATATACATACACATATATACATACATACATACATACATACATACATATACATGTATATATATATATATATATGTATATATATATATATATATAAGGGAGACCGACTGTGAAGGCTTTGTCTTCTTGCTCCATGCCTCGAGCCTTACAGTGGTGCTACCTAGCTTCCAAAACCCAGAGTGACGGCCAGGAAGCTATGCCAAAGATCAAGGAGGAGAGGAAAAGCAAGAGAGGATAATAAGCAAAAGAACACACTGGGGACCATATATCTGTCATCTAGCTGAACAAAGAGCGACTTGCGCTAGTCAAACTTAAGATTTGCTTCGGAGATAGCATCCGCATGCACTGGACCAACTTTACAACATGTGTTTTTCAGAACCATCAGCACAAGCAGCAACAGCAATCATCGTGAAGCACCAGCTGCCATATCGTCGCCATGAATCTTCACCGTCATCGCATCTGCGTCATCCTGAACACCATCACTGCGTCAGAAGTTGCTGTCCAGCTTGCGCTAGGATCCTAATTAGGACGACAAACTCAAACCATCTCCAAGGTATAGGTGCGAAGCTACTGATTTCAGAACCCGAAACCTTGACTCATCCATGCCCAAGATATGAGTTACATCTTGCGGCCCCCAGGAGCGTTGCAGCGTTGAGGATAGAAGGTCACACTCCCAAACTCCAAATCTTCAGCCCTTGAGCTTCCAAGGCTTAGGTGTGTTTTTTGAAGGCCTTTTTGCAACTGCACTAGTCTCTAGCCGTCGCAGCCCATTTAGGGTTAAGGCCTTAGGGTCTATGGGCATAGTTATAGCCAGTATACAACTTGCGGAACTTGGGTTTCAGGCTGCGGAAATCCCAAGGCAAGATGAGAAGAGCGGAAGCCGGAGCTTTAGGACGCAAATCCGCCTCCCTACCCCCAGCTCAGGCCCCAGCTCTAGATAAAGCGCCGTGGTACTTTCAAAACAACTGAGGACCGGAAGGTCTAGGGTTACTATAGGGCCTTAATGATTAGAGTATGGTTTTGGGGCCTATTATACTCTAAGTATAGTAAAGAAGCCCCACAATAGTATAGGTAATTATTAAGACTCCTACATTAAAAGCCAGCTCCGTTCCCCAAGGCCACCACGCGCTTGGCCGAGCATCCTTCCAAGCGTGCAGCCTGATCCATATACCCAGAGGGTCCTAAGTACTTACATGAAGACGCTAACCCAAACCATAATGATTCCTATAGAAACCCTACTTCTACCATATAGGTACTTCGGACCCTTTCAGTCCAGCACTCCTGGTCCTAGTTCAGAGAAGATTCGACAGGTTTAGGGTTGCTGTTTCAGAGATGTTCGGCTTCACGACCTAAGCTTTACGGAGGCTTGACTAAATTGTGGTGCAGTTCGAGACTGATGGAACCAGGCTACTTTCTTGTCCCTTCTTGCATCAGGGTATACGAAATCCCTGCCGAACCCCACAATGCCGCCTCGAACAAAACGAAACCGCGACTGCTACGTGCCTGTTGCGAGAACATCTGACTTAAATTCTCTAAGTTGTCTCCCCTACCAAAGACACTGTTCAGCTTCTCCGCTTCTCCAGATTCCCAATAAGAAGCTATGTCCAAACAGCAGCAATACAAAGCCTGGTCTTGCTCTGCAGGCAACTGGAGGCCACGGAAAGTAGTGTTCTCTCATAGTCCAGACTATAAGCCTTACTATATGGGTGGTTGTCAAAACTATGGTCCCTTGTTGGGTCCCTGCTATAGTACGGCACCTATTATTTAGGGTACCCCCAAAAGGGACCATAATTTTGACAACCACCCATATGCATAAGGTGGTATATGCAATCCCAAAAAGTCCAAGCACCTAGAGCAGACACTTAGTAGATATGTGGGACCGCAAAGCTGCCAAAGTATATAATTACTATTGTTAGGGACCCAAAAAGAGCATAAGCATGTTATGGGGATATCCCTACCTTATTGGGCTTCATTATAAGGGGCTTTATATGGGATACCCCTATTTTAATGTTTGCTTATGTGCCCTTTTGGGGCCCTATATTGCTTGGGCCCTTTGGGAATGATGGTTCGGCTCCCGCACCATCGGCACCTTGCCCACCAACGCGGTGCCGACAGCCACTGGCAACCGCCGGACAGGAACCCCCCGAGCCTCGGAACTCCCGGAAAGACCGAGGGTCGGAGAGTATTCCGGTAGGTAGGGCCCTGGGTGTAGGACCATGCTATTCTATTTTCCCCTTGAAGGGATCTTGTTCTTGCGAAGCCTGTTGCTGTTCACACCAACAGCCTTATGGCCACCAGCCTTTACCTCTCCCTCTCTATCTATGTGTGTGTATATATGTACACACATACAAAGATGGAGTCTGTATGCCAAAGCTGTACAAGTCAAAGCTTCAGGCTTCATGATGCTCCATCTTGCTTGCTTTCGCATTTCGCGGTTTGTAAAGCTCTGGGCTCGAATCAATACCATCACCCTGCATCCACTCTGGCTCCCGGGAGTAGTCGCAGAAGAAGTAGTAGTAGGAGTAGTAGGAGTAGTAGGAGTAGTAGGAGTAGTAGGAGTAGTAGTAGTAGTAGTAGCAGTAGTAGTAGTAGTAGTAGTAGTAGTAGTAGTAGTAGTAGTAGTGGTAGTAGTAGTAGTAGTAGTAGTAGTAGTAGTAGTAGTAGTAGTAGTGGTAGTAATAGTGGTGGTAGTAGTAAGTAGTAGTACCACAACAACCATAAGCCGAAGAAAGCCTACAAAAACACATGAGATAGCTGACGAAGATGACTTTGGCTCTACTGGATTATAAAGTATCGTCAAGCTCGCGGCCAGAAAAACACACACTTTGCCCTTTCCTGCTTGCGTCGGGGTGTAAGGTTTCAGGACATTGCATACTAATGAGAAGCACGTCAGTGGAAGGCAACACTTTGAATTCGCCTTAAGACATCCCGAATCCTACGCAAACCCTAAAGCCCCAAAGTCCTGTACTGTACCAGACTCAACCGAAACCCCCGATCATCTACGAACCTGAATGGACTGTCGAGTCGCCTCAGCCAAAGAGGTCCACAACGCATCCACGAGATGAGCAATGAGACCTTCCGTCTCCGTCAGCAAAGGTAAGCTGTCGACAGGCACCCCGTGGGCCAGTTCAGGTTTCTTCATAGCGTCTACACCTGTTTTTTTAAGGTGGTGAACACCGTGAATCAACTTGTCTTTGACGGGGTCATGTTTCGGGAGGAGAGGCTGGTGTAGCGAACTAGTAACTAACACTTGCCCAAGCGGGCAGATCGAGCCTTCTGCGTCGCCTGCGGATGTCGGTACACCCCAGTGTCTCGCCTCGCGAACGAGCTCCTCCCCGCAGAACATTTTGCCGTGGAACATTCAAGCAGCAAGAGACTCGCAGCCGCCTTTGTGCGATGCTTGACGCTAGATGTTGTTTGCTGCTAGAGCTAGAGAGCCTAGAGACATCCTTGCCAAGCGTCTTCTCCATAACCCGCGAAGGCACCCGAAGTTCAAAGCACGGCTGCAGTTTCATGATACAGCATAGTCTTTCTTGAAGGTACTGGAAATATGCAAACCTGCTCGTGAAAGAGTGAAGCCCAGGAAAGCATTCAACCTCTGAAACGCTCTCTCGCAGGCTCTTTTGACAAGCAATCTGGGAGTCTCTGAAAATAGGGGAGCCTAATATAGCACCCTAAATAGTAGGATCCTTATTATAGGGACCCCAAAGTAAGGTACTCCTAATTTTCGGAAGCCCCCAACCCTTATGGAGCCCTTTAAAGGAACCCTTCTCGTACCCCATATAGTAACCCTTGAACGGAATCCTAAGGCAAGCTGTCCGAATGCGGGAGTGCATCCCAGAGTGCGATGGCCAAAAGGCAGATAGCGAGCTCGCGCCTCTCAAGGGCAGCAAGTCAAGTACTATAGGGGCCTTAATCATGAGAATAGGGTTCCCTTTAAAGGGGTCCATAGAGGGATCTATAGGATCTATACCCAAGTATAGTATAGGGGGCTGAATAATTAGAATAGGGCTTTGGGGCCCATGATACCATCCATATAATAAGGAAAACCGTATAGGCAAAGGATTACATTAAGGCCCCTACATTAGGCTGCCAAACGGAAAATGAAATCGCGAGACTAGCTCCACATGACCCATGCTATGCACAGCCAGCCGCCCACCTGTCTCGAAGCACAACGAAGGGCAGCTCCCGGCTGGCGCACTCGAGGCGCAAAGCCTCCAGTGGCTCGTCCTGACATGATTTCGCAAGTGCATACACATGAAGTTCTTGGCCTGGTGCACATGCATGTACAAAGACTTTTGCTCGACAGCGAAAAAGCCATCGCATAGGGGCCTTAATAATTAGAATGGGGTTGTAAGGCCCATTGTACTATACTCATAATGAGGAACCTCCAAAATTGTATAGGTAAGTATTTAAGCTCCTATAGTAACTGCCAGCTGCCCCTATGAAAACCGAATGATGGGAGAGGAAGATGCAGTCATACACTTGGGAGTTTCCGAAAATTAGGGGTACCTCATGTTGGGGTCCTGCTATTTAGGGTACATTGGGGTCTCCTATTTTCGGAAACTCCCACTTAAGTCACTTGGGGCAGCCGATGGATATCACAGGTCGCGATGTGCCCCGGGTCCCCGACTGGGCATCTTTGAAACGGGGACCCAAAGGCGCTAAACCATGGATTGCAATTCTACCAGCAGTGAATCGAAATTGCGGTAACTCCCTGAAATTCCGAATTCCTGCGAGGGCAAGCTTCAAAACTCCTGCCAGTCAGATTGCCCGCGAGATGTGACTAAGCCCATTCAGCAATGACTGGCACAGTAGAGGGCAGGCTCAGTCGAGCAGTTATGTGGGAGCTGAAAAGAAGGAGTCCTTATAGTAACAAGAATCCTACGATTTAGGGTACTAAATAAGGGGCCCCTATTTTCGGAAACCCAGAGTCAAAGCCATCGAAACCAGGAAAGAAGCCCTCCAACCCTGCAGCCTCAGGCCACACAATCCGCAATCCCAAGCCCCTACAAGAACACTACGACCTAAGACAGCTTGTAAAATGGAGTCCCTAAAGAACGAAAACACATACTAAACCCTAAACCCTAAACACATACTAAACCCTAAACCCTAAACCTTAAACCCTAAACCCTAAACCCAAAAAAAGTTGGCCTCCAGCAGCTCCAGCTCTTCGCTGATGTCACAGGCAGCTGCCAGATGCTGCAGCCTGCAAGGGCTCAGAAAAAGGAGGCCTTCGATCGTCGCTTGATCTATATACATATATATATATATATATAGGGTTGATCTATACCTAGGCCCTCAAAAGTAGGTAAAATAATGGCCCAAAAACCTATAACAGGCTATTATTCTACATACTTTTGGGGGTCCAGGTAGGGTTTAGGGTTCAGGCTCTGCGAGGCTTCAGGGATTCCGGGTCAAGAGCGTGTCGGGTAGGGTTTTGGACAATCTGGGCGAGTCATGTGGTTCGTACTAGTCTGGGGTGTCATACCAACTTACCTTTGTAATGTAAGTTAGGCTTCCATAAAAGTTCAATACTAACATAGATTGTCCATGTCTTAACAAAAACAAGAGTAGTTCACTGTGCGAGTAACAGAGTTGTGGCGTAGGCTTTGCGTGTAGGTGTGTAGGATACTAGACGATTCCGGCCATGGGCAGGTAATTTTAAGCCCGACGGGCCTACTCTTTGATCTGCAAACCGTCTGTTCAGAATGGTCTGCAGCATTCGGTGTACCTCGAAGTTCCACAAACCAACATCAAGCCTAGACCCCCTTTTGAGCCCTACGCCAGCCCTACCCCTAGCCCCTCCGATGCCCTCTCTCTGTGTCTCGCTCTCTCTCTCGCTCGCTCTCCCTAGTCCTCCAGCCCTCCATGGATGCATGTAGGTAAGTAATGGTAAGTACATATTCACATCATGCTGCACATGATCATGTGCACCTTCCTGCCTGGAACATGTACACATGCACACAGACTTACCTGCACACATGCATGTGCTAAGAACGGATGCATGCATGCATGCATGTATGCATGCATGCATGCATACTTCTTGGCCTTTTGCTTTCTTACGCATTGTTACCCACATACTTACATGCACACGCACCTACGTACATACTTGAATACAAAAATGAATGTTCAACTGCAAACAACCCTACTTGCATACCTACACTCTACCTGCATACACCGAGAAACAGTGGGAGAGCGGGAGAGGAGGAGCTTTGAACCAAAGCTCTGACACAACTTCGACACGCCGCTCCTAATACAGGGGCCTTTATCACATCATTAAGAATAGGGTTTTTCGGGGCCCAGTCTACTGTACTCACAATACGGAACCCCGCCAAAATAGTATTGGTAATTATTTAAGCCCCTACACTACAGCACCAATATAGATCCCTTACAGAAAACCCTATAAACCCCTTCAAAAGGAACCTTAGGACATCAACGCGGCGAGCCTCCGACTTCCAGGACAGAAGCAGAAAGCAGAGCCAAGAATCCGGCAATAAAGTGTTAGGGTTTAGGGTTTACGCTCTCGCAACTCGGACGCATCCAGACGAGGTTAAGGGTTTAGGGTTCGAGCACACAGGCCTCCTCCGCGGAATCCCTTTGGACTCCAGCCTCAAAATTCCAGCAAAGCGGAGGCATCTGGCGGGGCTTTCGGCTATAGGAAAATCAAGCACCACGGTGCTTTCACGACGAGGTTCAAATTTCAGGACATCGGGAATCGCAAGACATTGGTGAGATTTCTACGTGACTCTTCAGGCTTTTGCTCGTGAAACGAATCTTGGATATGCCTGCATGGCTGACAGCCCGCTGGGCTCTCTAGACTCTAGTCAGTCTTGTCGACCAGTACCAGCTTTCTGGAACCCAAGATGCAGCCTGCCGGAGACCTCAATTGAGAGCCGAGCAAACACAAACGAGCGGCAAACACATCGGCTTCAATGAGGAGCTGGCTCAACCTCCTCATCTCCGGCACTTTGTGGAGGGCGAAGGCACAAGCGCTGCCCGCCTCTTCGCTTACGAGACTTTGTGTTCCTCATGTCACTTGGGGCTGAGGGAATGTCAGACATAGTATTGGTGAAAAAGACCCTGAGTTTTCGAAAGCCTCCTACTACTACTAAACTGCTACTACTACTACTACTACTACTACGACGACGATACCCACCGCCACCACCACCACCACCACCACCGCCAGCTGCTGGTGGTACCAGCTAACCGGGTCCCGAATCCTGAAACCAGCCATGAAAAGCTTCAATCATTTGTGAGCTGGACTTTGCACCGTGGGACCTTCTTCAAACTGCCAAAACTGTACAGTGCCATGCCATCAGCTGGGGAAAAGGTATTCCACTCGCACGCCTCTGAAAAACTAACCCTAAGGCTCACACTGGCCCAAAAGCCTGACATAATAGTGTCTTTAGGCCCAAAAGCCTTAAAATATGAGTCCTTAGAGCCTTAGGGTAAGCCCCATAAACCCTAAAGCATCGACTCGAAACCCTCGCCCAAAGCCCTCTATCGGCTCCAACAGCGCCTCGGTCGAAGCCTGGTTCGACCCTCTGGCTGCGTGCTGCTGCAGGCCTCTTCGAGCCGAATACTGGGGCTTGGTGTACATCATTTTATAGTATACTTGAAGGATCATGGGACTTAGTAAGTAAGGTTATAAGTACCTTAATTGGGGTTATAAGTATAGTTACCCCAATTCTAACCCTAGTTACTAAGTCCCATGATCCTTCAAGTATGTGTACAGGGACTAAAGAGAATTTGCCGTACATTGTCGGCATACCATATTCTAGATAGGTGGTTGAAAGAATTGTATCCCTGGTAAATCGGAGGATTTCAGGTTGGGGGGGGCTCTTGACTTACATGTATGGGTGGAGAAGGTAGGAGGTGGGTTTAGAGCTGAGATTCTGAGAAGCGCAAACCTTGCCCACAGCCTCGATCGGACAGGTGAAGCAAAAATCGGTCTTAGGGTAGAGAATGCCGTTTTTGCAACAATGTTGGGTCTGCGTTCAGCCAAGCCCAACATTGCGCGCCTTGAAGCCTGAACCCTCTTTGACTCGGTGGAGAACCGGCATAACTATCGCCTGAAGTGTAGTTGCTTATGGGCTCCTGCTAGCAGCAGATGCAGAACTAAGATTCAATCTGAAAAGGTCCTTGGGGAGGACTGGACGGGCCCTTGAGCGTTGCGAGTTGAATTCTTGCTGCTCAAGGCCTCTTAGTAATTACTACCCCAAGGCCCTAAAGTAGTTCCTTTTTGGGGTTGATATTTAGAATCCTATTATAAGGTAATCCCAAAAAGGAACTACTTTGGGGCCTATGGGTAATTACATGAAGTTGGCTGAAGAACATGCTGACTCGGGTGATCGTCTCTACCAACCTACCGGCTGCAAAAGCGTCGCTGGAAAAAGGGGGAATGCATTAGAAAGAAGATCCACAGTTGTCAACCGAAACCATGCCCTGCATCTTGTGCGACACTGGCAAGCCAAGAGTGCACAACCTGCCAAAGCCACAGATTTTATCTACAGAAAATGAAACCGGATTGGGAATGGCTGACCTGCACAACTTTCATTGGGGGTCGGCCACGTTCGCCCAGGGGGTTTCGAAAAGAATTATCAAACCGGGCTGCAACAGTGGCCCCAGACCGCCGACCCTCATATCACCTTGAAGTTCCAATGCCACCCAATATCACTACTGTACTCACTCCTCGCTGCTGCTTCTGCTTCAATACCACTACGACTACCACCACCCCACTGCAGCCACTTCCGCTGTTACTTCGCACCGGCTGTTGAGCAAATTAAGCAGAGACTGTTCTCCTGCTTGAAGGAGGGGGATGGTGCTTAATCAAGCCCCTAGATCTTGTGCCGCTTCCTGAATTGTTCGTTAGATCAGCGGGTTTGGGTGCGACACCGTTTGAAGCCGCCGCATCTCCGCCTCTCGAAACGATTGCAGCTGTAGCCGGCCGCCTTCGCATCGCAGGCGGAAGAGCCTTTGGAGGAACATGCTGCAAAGATTTCAGAGAAGATCTCGCAACGAACTGCAGTCTCTGAGGCAGATGTAGCGTTCAGATCCGAGCCATGAAGCCTCTTGGACTTCATGTGTGCGAGGCGTGGGGCACAAAGACACAAGCCAGGATTGCAACATCGCTGTAAAAATCCCCGACGCCGTCGTCCAGGCACTAATCCACAACGAACATTTCTACCTTATGGACCCATACTCACTTTCGACCACAACGAACATCTCTACCTGATGGCTCCATATACTCACCTTCGAAAAGCACCTCCGTTGTCGCTTCAGCCAGCAGCAACCAAGAGCTTTGTGCTCAGTCTTGGAGCCAGGAAAACCCAGAGACTCCAAAACCTCTGAATTAAGGAATATACCTTAAATTATAATAAGACCCCTAATATGATTTAAGGTATATTCCTTAATTAAGGGGTTTTGGAGTCTCTGGGGAGAAAGACTAGGCACTTTTGGAGATATCGCTGATGGGTTACAACCTCTGATAGCCGGTAACTAGTCACCTCTCCATCTCCTGGCCTTGGTATACTGTTCGGCCACATGAGATATGTCTCTGTATGTGCCGGAGTTGGTTTCGTGGAAGCCAAGCCTACAACCGATTTCCGCCAAGCTTCGGCAGCCTCGGAATAAACAAAAACCTTTCTACCAGGTTCGCAAAGTCTGACTGAGAGACGGATTGAAACCCCGGTGCTGGTGTATCTTCACAGTTTCTGAGAACGGCTCGTCTTATTCGCCTAAGTGCTGCGATGACGACGAATACTACTGCTGCGACTGTGACTGCTGCTGCTGCTGGCTTCTACTGCTACTGCTACCGCTGCCGTTGCTGCTGCCACTGCTTCTGCTGCTGCTACCGCTAATACTGTTTTTTGTAGTTGTAGTTGTTGTTGTAGTTGTTGTTGTGGTCGTAGTTGTAGTGGTAGTATACAGTAGTAGTAGTAGTAGTAGTAGTAGTAGTAGTAGTAGTAGTAGTAGTAGTAGTAGTCCTACTACTACTACTACTACTACTACTACTACTACTACTACTACTACTACTACTATTACTACTACTACTACTACTACTACTACTACTACTACTACTACTACTACTACTACTACTACTACTACTACTACTACTACTACTACTACTACTACTACTACTACTACTACTACTACTACTACTACTACTACTACTACTACTACTACTACTACTACTACTACTATTACTACTACTACTACTACTACTACTACTACTACTACTACTACTACTACTACTACTACTACTACTACTACTACTACTACTACTACTACTACTACTACTACTACTACTACTACTACTACTACTACTACTACTACTACTACTACTACTACTACTACTACTACTACTACTACTACTACTACTACTACTACTACTACTACTACTACTACTACTACTACTACTACTACTACTACTACTACTACTACTACTACTACCTACTGCCACTGCCACTACCACTACCACTACCACTACCACTACTACTACTACGACTACTACTACTAATAATACTACTACTACTACTACTACTACTACTACTACTACTACTACTGCGGCTACTGCTACTGCTACTGCTACTGCTACTACCACCAGTACTACGACTTCTACTACTGCTACTACTACCACCACCACTACTAGTACCAACAGGAGCAGGACCAGTACCAGTATTACAACCACTCCCCTGCACGTCTTGATGCTGCTAGTACGCATACGTATACTCGTATATATGTACCAATATTCAAAACACTGACTACTATTATTCTAAAGGGGCTGTCACTACTAGTGTCACTACGACTACAACTATACCAGTACGGCTGCGTCGACGGTTGCGGCTACAGCTGCAAAACCGACGACGACGACTACTACGACAACGATGTCGACCACGACTACGGCTGCTACGTGTACGACTAGTACTAGTACTGCAAAACACATGACTCTGGCTACCGCGAGTACGGCCGCCAACGATCTGACAAGGAGGATACGACACTCGTGACCAGACGCACGTGTCTGCAGGTTCAAGACCCCGCAGGAAGCAAAGTCACCCAACTCGGCTTCGAACGCCAGGACTTTGCCGATGGCTGCGAGACGAAGGCCAAGTCGAAGGCATGCATGGCACTTCAACAAACCAGGTAAGCTTAGGTTGACACTGATCAACTCTTGGTCTTCTGCTTAAACAGAAAGGGTGCCTTAAAACGTGTGTCCAGTTGACGAACGAAAACCGCCGCACACGTCCAGAATACTGGCAAAGCAGCTGGTAGAATGAGATTGGTAACTAGTTCTCAAAACAGGAAGTACTAGGAAGTCTGTGCTCTTGCAGTAAGGCATCAGGTCTTAAAGGATTACCGGGGCAACGTGCCGCACATGTGACCAACAAGCAACATGTGCTGCGCAACTTGAGCCGGAGCCTGCGCCGGCGAGGACCGGAGGATCGGTTCGCGGCACATTTCGGCGCTGCTCCGGGCTCCTACCCATAGGCCCTAAAGTAGTTCCTTTTTGGGATTACCTTATAGGATTCTAGATATCAACCCCAAAAAGGAACTACTTTAGGGCCTTAGGGTAGTTATGTCCTACAGTCAGGTTGAACGCGTACACCTCAAACGCACGCAGCCCGCACAATGTTTGGTTTTAATCAGTGCTTCTCGGGCACCTAGGGTACAAGACTCGACAGCAAAGGGCTTACAGGCGGCTAACCGGACCGGATGCAACAAAAAACACCGGACACTCCTAACTGCATGCGTCAGTGGCTACCGCATGAAATTCCCTTTCCCCAGTCAGGCGAGCATCCCTGCGAGGTCTCCTACGAGAAGTGTCAGTTCCAGTAGAGTCATTATGGGTCATCCGTGGAGAAACGCTCTGGGCCGCTTTGCAAACTGAGCCCACCTCTGCGCATTCGGTGCTCGCGTCCTGAATTGCAGTTATGCACAGCATAAAAGTTTGGAGATAGCTGCATTGACAGGCCATGCTCCATAAGTGCGAGACTCTTAATACCCACTATGCCCGGAACCCTGAAACCCCAAAGCATTCAAGCCAAATACGTGGTCAGGGCAAGCAGTCGGGGTCAGGGGAAATTCACACGGTCCTCCTTTTATTCTCCGCATGTGCACACCTTGCCGAAACTCATCCCAGAGCTGCTTGCGTTGCTATTGAGCATGGTTGAAAGTTTGGGGGTTGGTGATTCTGGGGTGTAGGGTTGAGGGTGGCCGTGACTTTTTTCGATGTTTCCGGTGGCAGACTCTGGCGAGGGCTCGGGTTTCACAGCACTTTTCAGGGGCATGTTCCTCAGGGGTGGAGGGTGGGGGGGCTGGGGGTCCGAGGTGAACACGAACGTCGCAGCTGGTTTAGGGTGTGACTCTTGGCACCTCGGGCTTTTGCGGGTATTTCAAGTCTCTGCTTCAACTAAACTGAATGAAATCTCCAGAATTATCATGATGCACCCGATGACACACACCCTCGGTTTACAGGGCTCAGACTTTGTATTACAGAGAAGCTTCCTTGCGCTGCTGAGGTTCAGGATTTCTGCTTTTGGAAGTTATTGTAGAAGCATTGATACACAACAGCTCAGTGCACCCATCATCGTGGGTCTCTGAGAATTCTGCTAACAGGCTCCCTCTTCGGAAGCAGCCGAAGTTAGGACTTGGAAATCCTGTGCGGTTCGGCTGAGAGGCGCGCCAGACGTTTCTTACATTGCTTCATGTTTCCTTTCTCGGGTTACACTCCTCAGACCTGTTCACCAGCTACCTGACACCTTCGCACAAGTACGACGCCAAGAGCAGTAGAGATCCTCTGGTGGCTCGAGAATGTGTGCACCACGGTTCGAAGACAGGATGCGCGCCATCAGTGCCAGTGCTCAACCCTGAAACTACAACTGCCAGGTAGAAACGTCCAGCCTCCTAAACCGCAAAGGGCTTATGAAGCAGGAGGGCTATCGTAGCCTTGCAGCTTCCTGTCCTTCACTGGCCCTTCTCAAAGATGCTCCCTCCGGGCAAGAGCTCTAGTGCTGGTGGTACTAACTTCCACAGAAGTCTTCTGTGGAAGTTATCTTCAAGATGGATCACCCAGAACTTGACAAATAATCATGATTTCTAGATTGTGACAAAAGACATCGAGACTGGGATACGTGCGATACAATGAACCGCGATGCAGAAAGAAACGTGCCTCCCAAACTGGGAAACTACTTGAATAATCGAAACCGAGCACACAGCTCAACACACACACATGGGCGGTTGTCAAAAGTATGGTCCCTTTTTGGGTACCCGAAATAATAGGTGCCGTATTATAATAATGAGCCAAAAAGGGACCCTAATTTTGACAACCACCCCTATACAGCACCCTTCTCATCAACCTAACCATTACACCAACCAGCCTTGCCGATGTGGTGCTCATTGTCTGACTGTGGCTATGCTGTTGCTCGTCACTTGTGGAGAGGCCAGGACCATCACCATCCACATCTTTGCGAAGTGATTCTGTGCGTGCGTATGTACATTAAGACATGCTCTACAGAGACTCCTGAACAACTAACTAATGATGTGACACATCGCGATCACGGGGAGGTAGGTTCAACTCAACCCAAAGTCGAAATCAGAGCTCCGAGCCGGGGGGATGGGCACATCTTTACACTGCCCGGGTATGAGAAACATTCCAGAATCTGCTTCCAGCAATGCCTCTCAGATAGTTTACTGTTTACTGCAGTGGCTACAGAGCACCTGTGGCATGAGGGACCACTCCAGAAGCAGCTGTATACCACACCTATCTGCACTCCCGTCTCAACGAGAAGCAACTGCACTCCTATCCTTTCAAAGTGTCGGACTACGGGTATCGATCATAATTACAACCTGTCCTTGCAATCTAGAACCTATCATAGGTGTCCTTTACCATATGCTGCTTCGGATATGTGCTGCTTGGCTTAAGCGTGCTGTCTCAGCCTTTGTATGCTTTTGTCAAACGCTCACTGCACGCACGCGCACGGCTCGGCTGAGCCAGCATGCTTAGTGTCAGAACTGCATAGTTTTGGATTTTGAGAATGCTCCATGGATATCAAACCATTAGTGCATGCTGCTTCGGCTGCGTGATGCTTCGTTCAGCGTGCTGTCTCAGCTTTTGTCAAACGGGCACTGCACGCACGCACGCAGCTGAGACAGCATGCAGAAGCGAAGCAGAAGGCCTTCGAGACAGCATGCTATTGGCCGGCTATGAACCTAGCGTGTTTTACCCTCATGCATGGCTAGGATCAATGCCCACAAGCGAGGAAGATAGAGTTTGGGTTGGGGAGTTCAGAAAAGCGCCAAAATAGAAGCAGCTTGTGAAAGCAACGTGTTGTCGACTTTGGTGCGGGATTTTCGCCGCAACAACATTACTCTAGATGCACAATCCCGAACTCAGATCCGAAAGCCCAGGAGACATTGCTGAAGTTCACAGATTGCCATCGAAGCAAGAAAACCCGCCTGTGATCTGTCCTGTCTGCACATCTTGAGTTTTACGGTTCAAACTTTTAGAAGCATGCATAGGGGACCGGGGAGAAATCAGAAAACGACGCTGGACTTGGGCTGTGTGATGTTTGGACACACTCGCCGGGACTCTTGACTGGGTTCTTCTCGCTACTTTAGGTGTGAAAGCTGTCAGCAGACCCAACTGCAGCTGTAACCGTCCCCGCATAAGATCGAAACCCAAGCCTCTGCACTTTCACCGTGTACTTGACACTAAGCATATCCGTTGCCGTAGCACCGGCAAAACCATGGTTTTCAATCCGCCATCTGGGCAGAAGTTCATGCTGAATTTCTGGAAAGTTACCCTCAACCCTCGACCCGAATACCCTAACGAAACCTCACAGTCATCCTCCCACAGATGCAGACAGATCCCACGGCGTCCGAGCAACAGAGGGGTTCGGTGGTGGTGCGCAAGCGTCTAAGGTTGCAGTCTATAGGGGCCTGAGTATATAGAATAAGGCTTCCAAGGGGTCTCTGCTGGGGCTCTATATTGGTGAACAAGGGACCTACTACTATATGAATAGCATAAGGGTCTTTAAAAAGGGTTTTGGATGGATGATCATCTGCTATACATTGCTCTCTTTTTGTACAGGAACCTGAGACGCCGTTGTGTAAACTAGGATACATAACACAAGAAACCTAAGGAACAGTCCTGGTCATGATTCAGGCCCCTATGTTAGATCTGCGCGGGGGCTGGCAAGCACAGCAAAGGCTCTGGCCGAGTCAGTTGGAGGGCATTTAGCAGACGGCATGGAGGAGCTCAACATCAGAACCGCGCACGCCACTTCGTTCATCGTACCCAAAGCATCCCAAAGCACGGAATTGAACTAGCCTATGAGTTAGCCAAGAGGCATGTACACCACTTCAGATACGACAAATCCTGAATCGCGACTTCTTACAACACGGCGGCGAAGATGTACGGTATGCCATGGCAAAAATATCACGGGGTTCATAGAGAGGCGGAACACTTGTATAGCGCGTGTGCTACAAGGCTGCGTTTCTCTGGATCAAAATCACTTTGGGGTTTTCGGTTTAAGGGGCTAAACATCCTCAAGCCCTTAACCTTAGAGCCTACAAACTCTCAATGCGATATGGACCACGATCCACAAACCCTAGAATAACCTACGAATTCTGGACGCTTGCAAAGGAAACACGCGCCCAAGCACTTCTGGAGACCTCATACACCCGTTAATAAGAAAACAACAGCAAGCCTGCGTGAACTATATAAGTTTCAGTTGGACCTTAACACCCTACCACGTTGAAGGCTTACATAAGAGAAGCATATATGAATAAGGAGCTCTATAAGGCTGTTTTATTTTTGGGGGGGTTGAGAAGGCATCATAATAAAGAACTCTACCAGGCGTTTTGGGGGGAAAAGGAAGTTTAGGGCCTAGGGTTTAGGGTTTAGGGAGCATAGGGATCGGCCTTTGCTTCGCTTGCTCTACAGCTTGAGCTTCGTCAGCCTTTGAGGGTCGACTCGAGGCCGGCTGGGCCGCTGGATCGGAGATGTACTGTAGGAGCCTTAATAATTAATCATTATATACCTATACTATTTTGGGGATTCCCGACTATATCTATATGTAACATAATAGACCCCAAAACCCTGTTCTAATTAGTCAGGCCCCTATATTAAACTTGAGGTTTCAGGCTTTAGCCTTTCAGGTTCCATCCATCCATCCATCCATCCATCCGCTCATCCTTCCTTCCTTCCATCAATCTACCCCCCTACACCCTAAACCCATGTGTGCATAGATGCGAGCACATGCATAAAGATGCATCTATGCGCACGTGGGCACAGGCAGCTCGAGAGACTTTCAAGCGGAAGGAAGCCTGGGGCCCGGCCCACAATGGAAGTCAAGGGGCAGGGTAGGCGGGTAGGGCAAACGGCAATGAGCAGGATGGATATCTGTGTGCCTTGCGGTCCTGCGGACATACTTGCATGTCATCTTCATTCGTCCTTTGCTGCCGCATCCTATGCGGCTGAAACTATAGAGGGGAATTGTATGTGGACATCTCTTGATGCAGATGTTCATGCGCATGACCTCGTTCTCTCCTTCTTGGGTATGCTGAACTCTCAAGTCCAAATCCCAACGCACCACGGCTGAAACCCTGAGTCCCTCAATGTCAATATGGGAGTTTCCGAGAATTAGGGGTACCTTATTAGGGGTCCTTATAATGAGGATCCTACTATCTAGGGTCCTGTATTAGGGTCCCCTATTGAAGGAAGCTCCCAAAAAACGAAGCCTTCTATACCACTGCAAAATCTGGGCTTTGAAGTAACCAGGGAGAGAATAGTATAGACTTTTTGTTCATGATTGGTTCCCTTTAAGTAACAGGTCCCAAAAAGTATTAAAGTATGGTACTCAGGTACTCCAAAGCCCAGAAAACCCCTTGAACAAATATTGAACCCGAAGATCAGAGCAGCCCTGAGGTTCTACGAGCCATCTGTCTCCCGATCAACTCTCCCTCACCCGAAACTCAAACTTCTCTCTATATTAATAAAACTCAAGAAGTCTGGAAATTCAGGAAACAAATCCCTATATCCTAACTCTCTCTCTCTATTTTCGAGATAAAACTCAAGAAGTCGGGAAGTTAAGGAAACAAATCCCTACATCGTCTTAACTTTCCTGAATCCTCAGCCCTCTCAGACCCAATCCCAGCGCAGGTCGACCAGGAGATATCGACAAAAAGCAGTGCATGAGGGAGCCGAGCTTTGTTTGAGCGATTTAAGGTTTACGGCCTTTGCGGTTTAGGGCCTTACCCATAGGCCCCAAAGTAGTTCCTTTTTGGGATTACCTTATAGGATTCTAAATATCAACCCCAAAAAGGAACTAGTTTAGGGCCTTAGGGTAGGGATACTTGAGGGTTTAAGGCAAGGGTCCAGGATAGTCTAGGGTTTGGCATTGCTGCCTTGGTCCGTTCTGTTCCCTTGTGATGGGGTCAGAACTTAACCTGAAAGAAAAAAACCGCAGGAGTAAAGCTACACGAGAGCAGCTTGAGGGTATTTATGTGTACCGTGGGCTGGCAAAGAACGAAGCTCAACTTTAAACCCCCGCTTCCGCTGAAGCCCTGAACCATAAAACGCTGAACCTCTAAAACCCGAGCTCTCTTAACGCTAAACCCTCTACCCGTAAACCCTACAGCCCAAACCCACCTTTAAGCTTCGGGGCTTGTTCTTTGTCCACACTACTTCTCGCATTGAACTCGCCACGCAGACTTGCACTGAACCTTTTGCTTGTCGAGTTTAAGCCTAAGCTTAGCGTTTTCAGGTTAATAGGCTTCGGGCAAAACAACTTCACGGAGCTCCGGCAGGTGTAAGTTGCAGTTCCAACTCCAAGCAAAACAAAATGAAACCCCCATTTGAGACAGAGGGGATCGATCTGTCGATTCAGGACGGTGGTCGATACCAACCTCGCGTCGGCCCCCTTCTTCAAAAGGACCTATGATTTCTATTGATCAATTCTAGCTTGGTGCCTGAGGTATTGTCGATCGCCACGTCCTCCGCCTGAAAGGCCATCGCGTACATCAAAAGCCTTTGATACAGCTCCTCGCTGCTGTGTACCCTAAAGCCCCATAGTAGTTTTCATATTTAGAGTCTTATGAGGTAATCCCAAAAAGGAACTACTATGGGGCTTCTGTGCATACAATCCCGTCCGTCTGAAACCTTCGGGCCGCAACCGCGAAATCGCAGGCCCCCCCCTCTCCTCCAAACAACAAAGGAAATGACTCCACAAGAGGTCTTCGTACAGAGTCTCTGGAGCTCTCAGACTAAGGCCATGACCTCAAAGGCGGGTGGAGCTCGCTGGCTTCGCCGAAGGTTGCCTGCAAATGGATAACATCGGTTCTCTTTTTTTTGAACCTTCGTGTCTTTTGGGAACATCGGTTCAGAGTTTAGGGTTTGGGTATGCGGAACTCCGACGACTGGCGAAAGCACTTGCGGGTTTCTGGAGTTCAGAGAGTGATCCTCATCTTGTCTGTCCCCTCTGCCCAAGATGTGGAATTAATCTTGGTATCAGATGGGAGGCTTCCTGGCGGGGGCTGACTAGGCTATAACTCTCACCGAGCCGTTAATGGGCGCAGTCTTGAGAATTGGAAACTGGAAATACCATTGCAGGAGTTGATGCAGCAACTCACCGTCAGTCTTTGGCAAGGTGGGTTCTTTCAGATGTCTGCGTCATGCGGTGATGCACTGCCACAGACCAGGGCGGAAACGGCACCCTTTTCGGCCAAAGCGGGCGTTTGTCACCGAGCAGGCCATGGGCTGCAGGCTTTGGGTCGGGGACCCACCGCACCCAAAGCCCTAAACCCCTAAAACCTACACCCCGATACCCTAGCCTTAGCCTTAAGAAATAGAATTTGGGGGTTTGCTATACAAAAAATCTTTTCAGGACCCCTGAGACCGAAATCGTGACAAAATACACAGGGAGCAGGACTCAGGAGGACCAAGACATGACACTGGAGCAGACATGAGTCTCGCCACGAGCTACGCACATCCGCCTGAGTCAGTCAATAAACTGCGAGGTCCTGAACCTTGAAGCCTCACATCTCCAACCTGGTATTCCTGAACCCCCCCCCCCTACCGCAAACCAACTCCAACAAGCCTTCACAACGGAGACCAAAGCCCTGAAAACATCAACATCAAAACAGCCTGTGCAACACAATTCATGAGCACCTCGCAATCTTCTGTGGAGCTGTGCTACCTGCTACTACAGTTGCCCGATGCCAGCCCCTCACATGCTGCAGTTGATCCGACCAAGCCGCCAGTCCTTTCACGGCCATGGCCACAGCACTAAAACTAGTGTAGGGGCGTCAATAATGAGGAACATGAGGCATGGGCCCATCCTAAGCCTAGACACATTTCAATACAGATCACACAGACAACCCTGTGCACCACGTGCAGCATGGCCACCCATGCATGCATACAGGCAGGCAGATCGACGGGACAGACAAGCAGGCATATGTTCAAAAGAGCTTTGTACCATATAGCAACAATATATATATATATATATATATATATATATGTGTGTGTATATATATACATACAGAAAGCGTCGCACTGCAGGCCCGAGTTTTGGAGCTTTCCCTTTCTCCATATTGTAAGCTAGGATTGTGCAAGAGTGTTGCATTTATTTGTTTACAGGAAAAATTACTGAACAAAGAAAAATGTTATCTGATTGAAAGCTCCTGTGGGAATAGTGTCTGCAACCTTAGATAGCCTAAACCAAAGAGCCAAAAGGCCTGGAGTCCGTGGCCCTGGCCCTGGCCTTGCAGCTGGGGGGGGGGGGGGAAAAAAAACTAAAAATATGGTTTTTTTATTTTTATTTTTTTTTTTTTGCCCCCCCCCCTCCCCAGTCCAGCCCAGGGACCTCAAAACCTCAAAGTGCAGCCCTTCTGAGGCTAGAGCCAGGCCTACGGACCAAGCCAGCGAATTTCAGTAATTATACAAATCTGTAAAGCCTTCAGGCCTTAGGCCAAGAAACAAGATCATAAATCCACCTAGACTCAGGACCGAGGAGAAACCTCATAAAGATCTTCATCTCTATCATCCACCCCTATGAGACATATCAAGATTGCAACATAAGGTTATAGGATATTTTAATAGATATCACCTCTTGCATGATCCATATGTAGAGCTTGTCCATGCATTCCTGGGTATGTTTGTAGATACATGTGTCTATGTGATCATTCAACTTGACAAGTCGCATGACATCGCATATGTGTTTGTATACATATATATGTATAAACAGAGGAACCATGCATTTAACAGTCGTGAATGTGTGCGTATATATATATATATAGAGTTACACTTAGCATGTATGTCTAAGTATTTTTTCCTATGAATATCATACAACAATGATTAGAACCAGGTCGTTGAAAACTACATTGTTGATGCCATTGTCGGTTCATGTCTAAATACATATGTGTTATCATGTCAGGTGTACAGTTTATATATAATATATACATGTATCGATCGGTCGAAAACATGTACGATAGTGACAGATGTGCAAGTTGATAGGGATATCTCAACCATCGATTTGGTTTATATATATATATATATATATATATACACACACGCGAATTTGTTGCGGCCTTAGGGTTTAGAAAGTTGAAGGCTTATGCAACCCCATCACAATGTTGTGCTTTTGGGTGAAACACTCGGTTTTATCATGTTTTTTACTGGGTGATTGAAAATTGCACTATCAGACATGATGCATGCATTCCCCAAAAGATGCATAAGCCCTGATACGAGATGATAGATCACAATCCCAATCGTTCGTTCAGATAACCACGGTTGAAACTGCGGAGCGGATAGGCGGGACCCCCCCCCAATCCTATCAGGGATTGCCTTATGCTTTCGAAACCACAGCCTTAGCAGGATATGAATAAGAGCAACGGACAGGTGGCCAAATCTTCATCGTTATGACTAAAGATGATGGACCCAAATTGCGCAGACACAGACAAGATGACAGCAATCAATGAAATAAATGACTCGGAAGACTGGCAAAAGTTCAAAAAGGGCTAGAATGGAGGAGTGGTTCGCAGTGGTTCGAGAAACGAAACTTTCCAAATACAAGTGGACATAGTGGAAGGCTGTCCAAACGGCTAATAATGATTAGATATGATGCAGTTTATGTAAAAATGTTTAACAGATATGTATAAATACATATAGCTCTTAAATTAAGATATGGGAGACAGATGATGCGTCTCAAACACTAACATCACGATTGGGTTCCAGCAATCCACCATATTGGACAAGTTGGGTGGCAAGCCCAAAAAAAATTCAGGGAGGTGATGGAATTCAGTTCATCATCCCGAAGAAGGGTAGCAAGTTTGAATGCATGATATATTCTGATCAGGATACATGGGTGGCATGTCCAATATGTTCATCCTTGGCGGCAGACTGCGGGTAAAAATCCATAGTCAACCCCACTAGGTCAGAAACACTTTAAACTCCAACAAAAGATGATATGTGGAAATTCAGCAACTTAACACAAACATGGTGGAGAGCCAAGACTAACATCTAATTGAGGCATTTCTGTCCCAACTAACAAGGCATAACTGATGTTACACTAGAACCCTGAAAGATACAGTGAATGCCAAGATCCAGAAATATGTCATAACATCTGACATGTTCCTCAAGCATACCTACTGGGTCTAAAGAAAAATGGAAGGGGTGGCAAACCCGAATATTTCAAATAGGTAACTTAACAGCACAAAATCAAATGTCTGTTGCATAACTGTGTTGGTCAGTTACCATTCAGCATGTTTGTAAACTTGCAGGAGGTTTTGCCATTGTGTTCGATTTTGCTACAGATGAGCAAAAAGTCTTGAGAAGCATGAAGAATGTACTGAAACTCGCTTATTTCGACTGAAAAACACGGGCCTGCATTCCGACGCACTCTCTATACATACATATACATACATGCATATATAATATATACCAGTGACTCACCAACCTTAAGCCCTTTCAAAAGGAGTCAAGACGCATGACGTTTCGGTAGACACAGCTTCATCCCAGGGGGGTCCGAAGCTGCTTGGCTTAAGTGCCCGGTCTGTTGTCTTAGCACTCTGGATATGGTTTAGGGTTTAGGGTTTAGGGTTTAGGGTTTAGGGTTTTCTTTTTTTCTTGAGGGCCCTTGTTGGAATACCTAACAGGCAGAGCCGGGATATGGGTTTAGGGTTGAGGCTTTCAGGGCTTAGGGTTTACGTAGGGGGTTTAGAGTCCCGGGTTGAGGGTCTAGTAGTTAGTAGGGCTTGGTGTTGGCGCTTCCCTTAGACAATCAGGCTTCACTGACACCGTGTCAGACATCATCCGCCCACGAAGGTAATAACTGGAAATAGTACGGGATATCTTTAGCTGGGGTCCAGCTGAAATTCTGACGATTTACTTCTGAAGACTCACTTCCGCTACTTGCAACATCCTTTCTTTTTTATGCTTCATGCGGAGATTTCAGGTCAGATGTTGAGCATCTGCAGCTCCTACAGTGGATGTGCCTCCATCGAAGGTTCTGGCCCCTGAACATGAAAAACCTGTGTCTGTATCCGACTAGTGTAGACTACTGTAGTGTTCAGGGTTTAGCCTCGTGTGCCCGAGTTCCATTCTTCGAGCACATGCGCCCCCCCCACCCCACCCCTTCCAAGCCAAGTAATTGAAGAAGACACTCCAATGGTTTTGCATTCTGAGCCAGTTGCTATAGCTGACGTCATTACAAGACATGTTGGTGTAATGAAGAGCGACTACTACGGTGACACATGGGCTGCGATCGCCTCGTCCGTGGAAACACATCCAACTCTGTGATGAGCAGGGTGCCCGCTGCAATACTCGGCCGCAGGGTCTCAACTTGCAATCGCCAACATAGATGGTCCAGCTAAGAGGGGCAGCACAAGACGCGCAGCTGTACGGGACAAACCCTAAAGGGTTTAGTTAGGGATATGGACTACGCTCTCTCCAGGCTCAGCAGTAGACAGGGGAGTTCCGGAGCCAGGGGAGAAGTTTGGGGGGTTTAGAGGCTTCGTGTCTACAGTAGGATTTAGGTGTTTAGGGATAAGGAAGTCCGAAACAGGACTCTGAGCTGTCGGAGACTCGGCGGACAAGTGTCAGACTTGCTGGAAGCCTTCAATTTCAGGCCACTATGGCATACACAGTTTGAAAGGGAGCCCTGAAACCCCAACCCTAACCCTAAGACCAAACAACATCGGGGACCAAGCTCTGCGTCTTTCTTGTTGGCAAATCAACAGAATCGAATCCGCATTAGGTCCCCGCAAAAACTCTGCAGTTTGTACTGGTATTAGTACTGCAAACATGTAACTTATCTGTCTATGTAGACAATTACCTATCTACGTATCTATCTACCTACCCGCCTACCTACGTATCCATCTACCTGCCTATCGACCGTATGTATGCATGTATATACATACATACATACTTACTTACTTGCATACATACACAGATGCATAGGCATCATATATCTGTATATGTACATATATGTGTATATACGTACATACAGACTTATATATAGGTAGATAACACATACATTGCGGAGCCCGATGGTGGTCTTACATGTTTTTTTGCCTCTGTTGAACATGCCCGAGCAATTCGAGAGCTCGGGGCCGCTTGGGCACTGGCCTTCATGTGACACATCGGGGTGTTGGGGTTTAGGGTTTAGGGACTAGAGTTCAGGGTACGAGTACTGGGGTATTAGGGTTTAGGGCCTAGGGTCTATGTGCAGACAGTAGGGGCCAAGGATCAAGGGTCCCTCCGCGTTGGGCGGCTGGATGCACGCTCTCCGTGGTACCCTAAGCACATGCTCAACGTGGATCGCCTTTTGTTGAAAGTCAATGTCACTTGTTTCGCATACCATTCAGGTCGACAGCTAGAAAGGCTTCCAAGACTGACTGGTGCACGCGGATCCTGCTTACCCTGGCAAATAAAACTTTGCCCAATCGTCGTCGCTCTGTGCACACTAGCTTTCGCGTACCCTCGGCCTGTGCCCCACTGCACAAACCTCTCTCGCACCAAGTGCTCTCCAACAACAGTTCTGAGCACAGGAACCTAGCAAAGACAACCGCTGCAACCCAAACCCTGATTGGGTCTCGTGGCCGTATGAAATCCTCCATCGCCCTTAGAAGATGCATTCAAGAGGGTAAGGATCACGCGTAACGAGCCTTTGTAGGCTTAAGGGATCATTGATTTCACCTCCGGAGATCAGGCCGAAAGCAGTCTAGAAGCAGGTCAGGCTTGAGATGATTCCTTCAAAAAAGCACGAGCTGTCAGATGGCCTGCAGCCCTCAAACCGCCCATGCCATGATCTGGCGGCCCCTACTCTGAATCAGTTGAATTACTATACATAATTATACATGCCCATAGGCCCATAGGCCCCATAGTAATTCCTTTTTAAGGTTCAATCAATTCTATAAGGTAATCCCCAAAGGAACTACTATGGGCCTATGGGAAGGCAGGACTTTACTGTTAACCAAGCGAGCCTTTCCTGTCAATTGAACTTCCGATGCTAAAAGAGTGTGTCCATGGGATCTCGGGGGTCGCCAGATTTTTTCACGTTTTGTCAATATAGGGAGGCAGTCCGAGATTTTCAACGTTCCAAGGTTTCACCAAGCCAGGCTTTGTGAAGCCTCAAAGTCGTGGCGACAGCAACCCCCACCTCTGTTTTCAGAGCGATAGGCGTCAGCTGCGGAAGATAGCTAACACTTGGGATGCAAGTCTGCAAGAGAGGCAGTCTAACGAGCTTAATGTGGTATGATACGGTATGATGGATTGGTAGCATCGGCAGTCACTGGTACTGCAACAATCAGAATGCCTTGACAGCTCAACCACATAACCTGGCTTCGAGTGCAGTGCTCCCGCTTGAGACATGCGCCGTCTTGCAAACTGGCCAACATGTATGTTGACTGCACCAAGTGCACTACAATGCTCGACAGAGTTTGATGAAATTGATGGCGCCAGCTGCTGTGAGAAGTGTCTTTCTGCGGTGTCTCTCCAAGTCATACAGAAGGCACAAATTAATTACAAGATGACGCTGTGCGTAGACATTGATACCTAAATAAATAAACAAATATGTACACATAAATAAAAATTTAAAACATGCTCAAACGTTTATATGATTAACAGTTTTTGGGAGAGAGCCTTGTGATTTCAGCCGCACGGCATGGCTGCTATGTCGGCCTGTTGGCGTCTGCGGATGCACAGCCACACAGCCTGATATGCCAGAATGATATAATGTAAGCTTCTGTGCTATGATACTGTGACCTCGCTGAGGTGAGGCGCTCTATGCTGGTGTATGCATGTATACCTTGTTTACCAAGCCCAAGCCCTTAACCGATATATCTACCCCCCCAAAGACACACACACACACATGTAGAAATCCGGTCTCTGCCGGTTGCCTTGTAATCTCATTCCTCCTTCCTATCGTTAGCTCTTGTCTTGATCTCGAGAAAATTGCTTCTCATCTAGATTATTTTAAGTTCGAAAAACAAGGCCTCAGAAAACTTCTTTGGTTCCAGATTCATCTCAACGACATGAAGACATTAGATGAGCGATACAATTGAATGTTTGGGACTCAAGGCTCATAAGACTGCAGATACAACTCAATCAGCAAGTGAAACTGCAGGTACAGAGCTATGCGTCCATAGCTCCTTCCACCCATTCCGCTAGCTTCGTTGGCTGGCATCACGGAATAGGCTGCCAGCCCCCTGCTTCTCTTCTCATACGCAGTAATGATGCAAAGACTCAGTCTCCTTGCTTTTCTTTCAATGCAAATCATCAGTACAGATACTCTAGAGACTCAAAATCTTTGGATACAGGAGTTGCACACACACACACACGCATGTGCACACATGCAATACAAGCATTATCGAAGCGGCTGCTCAAAGCCCCTGATGGGAATGAAAACTAGAAGGCACAAGCCGGTGGAGTCGGTGCATGTCGGTGCCGTAATATAGTGGCCTTAATAATTAGAATAGGGTTTTGGGGTCCATTCTACTATAATTATATTAAGGAACCCCCAAAATAGTGTGGCAATCGTTGCTCCTATATTATCTTTCGAAGTCTGAAGGAAAAGTCGTCTTATGTGGCTACGAAGGTTTGCGGCTTCGGCGCTCACGTTCTTCTCCAACTCATGGGTATCCCTAGATGTAGCTGATTGTTTAGGTGACCTACTGCTGATCCTACTCGACAACGGACCCAAAAACCTAAGACCAGGAACTGTCTTTCATTCTGAGTGACGACGGCAGGGTGCGTGCCGAGAACGAAACACTAGTCAAGGGACAATCGTCACCGTGTTTCAAGCCGTATAACAGAAAGTGATTTCCCGAAGCGCATCGCTATAAGCCATTTCAGTATGGACTTGTGCACAGGCCGGTGCCTCAGGATGTACCGTTGCGTGCACCCTTAGGACGCCGAGACACTCACGCAAGAAGCTGCCAAGTGGACAGGAGTAGAAAGTAGCAGGCTCTTCACTGATGCCCTACACCGAAATTTAACTTGAGTCGACCGCATCTTATCCCACCCAAAATTTTTAGGCTGAAAACTAATAAGAATTTCAGCAGGAAGTGAGAAAACCCCAACATCATGAGACTAATTAACCCATTCCCCTAAGAGTTTGGAGGTTCAGGACTTTAGCATTTAGGGTTTAGGGCTGTAGGTAATACTACACCGAGAAGGACCTATGGTATAGGGGTTTAGGGTTTTGGGCTTAAGGTTCAGGGTTGCGTGACTGCCGGCAAAACCCTCCCTAATGTTACATTTAACATTATAGGGATTCATGCCCGGAGTTGGCAAACAGGTCATTTATGTTATAAGTTTGACGTGTGCTCTAATCACGTATGGGCAAACACACAAACCGCTCTTTCTTGATACAGCCCGAAATTGATAGATGCTAGCATACCGCAGTATGTACATATATATATATATACATATACATATATATATTTACTTATATTTATATTTATATTTATTTCTTTATGAATATATCGGACGACAGAAGATGCATACATTCGTAAATACAGCAAACAAACATACACACACATGCATACATACATTTGTCTATATAAGTGTACACATACATTCATGCAAACATGCGTGCATGCACGCATGCATGCATTCATTGCGCTTCATACAACCAAGCATACATACGTAAGTACATGCATACATACATGCATGAATACATACATACATTTGCATATGCTGGTGCCTCTGCATATGCATATACATACTCATCTACACATGCACCTACATCTACCTATGCATGTACATCTACATCTACAAACGCGTATTCACATACATATACATCTGCATATATCTATAGTCGTGTATCTGTATCCACATGAATCATGTATGTATGTATCTATGTATGCATGTCTGTATGGACATAGGTATGTATGCACGTATGTATGTTTGTCTGTATTTATACACATATCTACACACATATACCTACATGTGTAAATATGTATATATATATATATATATATACATAACACAATCCCGCACACGGGTACAAACAAGGACTAGGCAGTCTCACAAAGTATGTTCAGAGTTCGGGGTCGCAACATACGGTAGACACAGCTGGGTGCATCAGAGCTTCAGGTCGTGACTGCCCACCGCTGTTCTACAATTCCCTGAACTTCTATGTTGGGCCCTCGTGCCGAACTGCTCTTCTGTTGTTCCTCCGGGGATATGCCTCCTGTCCTACTCTTATCCGTCGTCTTCGGCTGGCGCGTTCGCACCTTCGCGGACCAGTCTCTGCCGTCAATATGTCCGAGACCCCGGGAAAGGTTTACAGGGCTTCTATGACTTCACGGTGCAGCGGCTTTTGGAGTGGAATTCGGAGCTGTGACTTCTGTCTGAGGCTTGGACCGTCATCTAGCCCAGAATTCAGAAGCCTGTCCCTAAAGCCGGGAGGCCCGAGGGTCTACCCACAGGCCCCATTAGTTCCTTATTGGGAATAACTTATAAAATTCTGAATATGAACCCCAAAAGAGAACTACTATGGGACCATGGGATGGGTAGGTTTACAACTCCGGGTTCGTGTAAGATCGCACAGCCTTCCCTGGCAGAACACGAAGTGTGATTCATGAAAAGGGATCTCAGTGGGGAGAGTAATATTAAGTCCCCTGTACCGAACCCTGTGACCTTCCTTATCAAGCTGTACTGTTCCCATGAAGCTGATGGACCAGGCTCCCAAACCCTAAATACAAATGCACAAATCCTGAAGCCTATGGCCCCGTAACCAGGGCAGCGTGTGACAAAGCCCCACTATTCCATGCATGTGTCTGGTTTGTCATCCGAGACCTCCATATTTCAAGCTTTTGCACCTTCATCGTTATGCGCCCTTGGCACTGGAACACCCCAAACCCGGTTTAGGGATCTCGCTGTTTGCCCATGGCGCTGGTCTGGCAACTTTGGCCCGCAGGAGCACCCGGCAAAGTTCTCAGAAACGCTTGCCAGGAGTGAGTGTTCGACCAACTTCAATACGGTCATGTAAGCTCTGGTTGAATAGGATTCATATCATGCATGCCAGTCGCATCGCAGTTATATAATCACCCCGCAGGCCTCAGCTTTCCTCACGAGATCTTCAGGTAGTGATGCAAAGACTCGCACATAACACTTTCACGCAGTGAAACAGCCGACGGACTCACGCGCGCACGCACACATGTACACGCCCGCGCACACGCACACCCTCGCGGGCACACTCACACACACAGACACACAGACAGACAGTTATTCAGATCGTACGGAAGTCGCGACGGAACGTGTGAAAATGCCATAATGTGGACGTGTGACCCCCCAGACCTTTGATTGAGTTAGACGGGAATTGGGGGGTCCCAGGGTTTGCGGGCTGGGTCGAGGGTTTGGGGTTAAGGGGGTAAGATTAGGCTCAAGGGTGATTCAAGGGTTAGGCTAAAGTAGTGTGGGTTTCTTGTTTAGGAAGAATTTCGGGCTTCAGGGTCGGGGTTTGGGGCTTTGGACGGGGGTTTTAGTTCAGGAGGGGTCGGCTTGAGCAGGGTGGGCTTTTTCGGATTTAAAGGAATTTATCGGGCTTGGAATGGGGTTTAGGGTCGTGGGTGCCTTAAGATTGACCATGAGAAAACAGGAGCAACTCCCTCCCAACAAATCACCGAACAGAAAACAACGCATTAATTAGGCCGCATTTTTTGGTACTGAGTACTGGCTCGAATAGGCCCATGAAAAACGCACTAAACTAGGCCCACGTTTTTAAACGGGCCGCCACATAAACCACTATACTTTCATAGAAACAGTATGTTGCGGACCTTGTTATGTGCTCTTTTCGGGACGATGAGCCGTCTTCTTGCTGTTGCGGGGTTTCTGACTGCCATGGGGAGACATTCGAGAATTCTTCTACGAGGCGAATGCGACACCTCCAGGCAGACATTCCAAGAAGCTTCGCTGATTCTGTATACAGAGGACGCAGCAAATCTCCAACATAGCGGCAGAGGAACGATAAACACCCCGACTGCATGAAACTGCTTGATAAAATCCTTCAGATCCAAGAGGCTTAGCGAGAGCCATGTGGGAGGTTTTTCTTGGGGTCCTTATATCAAGGATCCTACTATTTAGGGTGCTGTATTAGGGTCCCCTATTTTCCAAAACTCCCATATAGTATGTAACCGGAAGCTCAGTGTTGTTTAAGTTTAAGGTAGCCGGAGGTCGAGGTTCTAGGGTAAGACGGGGCTCTATGAGGCTCTGGCGATCGAGGGGGCTGTCTGCCTGTCACATATGAGGGTTGAGGGTTTAGGGGTTTGGCCTAGGTTTTTGTTGACTCTCGGTCTCGATCGCATCAGGGTTCAGGGTGTAGGGTGTAGGGTTTGTTTCTCCACCTAGCTGCAGGCTGCAGTTGGAGAAGCGTCGAACTATAACGATCTGTACCGGGGCTGCATGCTTCTGCAGAGATCGGACCTTGGATGTTGCATGTGGGTGGATCGGATCGCTGCACCTACAGAACATATGGGGTTTTCCGAAATTGGGGTACCTTATTTTGGGGATCCCTATAATAAGGATCCATTAGGGTCCCCTATTTTCGGAAACCCCCATATGCCCAAAGTCACCGCCCTCCCGTATCAGGCTCGGGCTTGAATCTGCTTTGTGTGCGACACTCGGACAACAAACACAACAACCCCCGACTGGCCTAAGAAATGGCCTGCCATGGTACGAGATCACAAATGCGACGTGGTGCATCTCCAGAACCAGATATCGATGATTTTGTTCGTCGTCAAGAGTAGCCCATGGTGAATGCAGTCCTAACATGTCGGTACAGCCCTAAACCCAACACCCAAAACACATCAAAATCTACAGGCCAAAACGTCGAAGCCTCTGCAGCCCGTGGCTGTTGGCCGGCCCAGCAGAATGTACCAATGGAGATCGAAGCGAAAAAGTCGCGCAAGGCGACAAAGCGTCCGGCCGGCCCTACCCCTCAGGTTTTCTCTAAATCCCTATAAACCCTATATGGGATCTTCTGGGGGGTTTTGTCTGCCAGTTCGCCGTCTAGGGGAGTTTAAGATAATCTAGGACTTCTGCTGGGCATGTACTGTAGGGCCCTGTAGGGGCCTTAATAATCAGCATAGGGTTTCGGGGCCCGTAAGGTATCTAGTGAGGCCTTTATCAAAGCTGCAAAGCTTGGCGAACTCTAAGGGCCTCGCTCACGCAGGCACGGCTTCGGGGTCCCACTGCAGATTCCCCTCATTGGGGCCAAAACAAGCAACTAAACACTAACTTTTGTTGGAAGCAGTGGACTTGGTAGATGCCCATCTTACAAGGCCTAAACCCTAAATCCTATATCATCTCTGCACAGGCGATTTTGTTTCATGGGTTTCTCGTCTCTGCGCTGTGCCTACAGGGCTCACAGACTGCTGAGGTCATGGCCCGCCCGGAATCAAAAAAACGGCTGGAGCTTGGCTGCGCATTGCATCGGTGGCTTTGTTCAGCAGATCATTTGCAACCTTCCTGCAAAGGAGATCTCGCAGCCTCATTAGGGTCTAGAGTCTAAGATTTCGGCGCGCTTCTCGGTGTGCGCGTGTCATCTCTGTGCAAGGGGGTTGAGGGTTTCAGAATGGTTTAAGGTTTAGGACGTTTAGGGCTCCATCATACGACGGTATCAGACGAACATAGGGGTGAAGCTCTGAGCCCTCACAATCCTTCAAACGCAGTCACAGAGAGGGAGAGAGAGAGAGAGAGAGAGAGAGAGAGAGAGAGAGAGGAAAAAAAAAAAGAAAGGAGCTCCCGATCATTTTCGGCAGCAGAAGCACTGTCGGCATCACGACCGGAACATAACTACTGAAAAGAAGAACAACAGGAAGCCCAGACCCTAAAGTTTTCATCAGAGAGTGCATTGCTTTGTGAAACTTCCATCATCTCTGTAAGGGCGTGAAGTACGCAAGCTTCTCGTTTTCCTGAACTTACATGCCCCAGCATGTTATGGAAGCTCCGTTCTGAACTTCGATCTCGCGCGACGTTTTCGCTCTCAGACGACCTTCGCCTTGCAGGTCTACGAACATCTACAAACCCTAAACAAGAGGTAGCAAGAAGGGTGTCAATGCTGGAAGCACGTTGCGAGCGCGCTGCACTCCGGTGATGTTGGGTTTGGTGCTCCCGCTTCTTCAAAGAACTCTCCCTCAGGTTTTGAGTCAAGCTGGTATGACCGCCCATAAAGGCCATGTGCAGCACCCTTTGCTTGTACTGTGGGAACTTGCATCATCTACGTGAGAGCTACTGCTGTAGGCACGGTGCGATCTGTGATCACAAGATAGCAGGAGCACCATGCCAAAGTCATCCTCGAGGCAGCGATGTGAATGGGCAGCTTCTCTCTCCAGGCAGAACCGCTGTGTCGACGAGTGCTCCAACAGGTCCAACAGGCTCTTACATGGAGCAAAATGTTTGTTTGCACCAAAACATTGGACGCCGTCCGCAACACAAAGCAAATCCGAGCTACTTGAACAACGGGCAGAACAAGATCTGCTGGTTGGGGCTTCCACCTCGAAGGCTAGCACAAGGACATGAAGTGAACGGGTGTGGGCAGGTTTTTTCTCCACATGACGCACATCAAGTAGTACGTAGTATCACTATAGAAGTGAACTGATCCAGTACTATGAAAATGCATAACTATATATATATATATATATATATGTATATATATATATATACATATATATATACAAACACACATATGAATGTGTGTGTGTGGGGGGAAACAAACGAATTCATAAATACTCAAACCTAAGAGAGAGAGAGAGAGAGAGAGAGAGAGAGAGAGAGAGAGAGAGAGAGAGAGAGAGAGATGGAGATAGAGATGGAGATAGAGATAGAGATGGCAAGGGAGAGAGGGAGACACGGAGAGGGATACATCCAAGGAGCAGGATACCAAATCCAGGCATGGCTGCACAAAGCACTGCAACGTCAAGTGAACTGAAATCGCTAAAACGGAGAATGGGACACAAAGCAACACACGACGACGCGTAGGCTGCGTTGCACACCAAGCCGGTTCTTCTAGAACAAGCAGGTGCCATGGTCATGCAGCCACGCCGACGGCTTCTGAAGATATCCTGTCCTGCTTGGAGCGCTGGCATGACACAGCGGGACGAGGACCCAGACATGCCGAGGCCACGCGCAAGTTCACGTAGCCTTTTCTGTCAGGAGGCCCCAGAATTCCCCTTTGACAGGGTGTATCAGCTTCGACAGTTGCGGAGCCTTGTAAAAATTGCCGCGAGCTAGCTGCGGGCAAGTAGGGAAAGTACGCCAGTTCCCGCCGTCTCGCGCGCACGTTGAGCTTTGCCGGACAGCCAACCTTTTTATCTCATCAAGCTTTGTCACATGATGTGCCCTGCGCCGAAGTTAATTAAGTAGGGTGTAAGTCGCCTGAAGATACTGGGCTCATATGCGGCTATCTATGTACACTTCTGAACCCTGCACCCTTGACATCGACTGCTTCTTTAACTGCAACATGCCCTGCAAGGGATTCCGTGTGGGGATGCAGGGATGTTTGCAATGATTCGCGGGTATTTACGGCTTCAAAGGCTCAGGATCTCGACTTTCGAGGAAGCGTAGCTTGAGGTACGTCCAAAGCCTACCAACCTTCTGCACCTTGGAAGTAAAGCCCATAAATCCTAAACCCCTATAAACCCCCCTGAAGCCTAAACCCCTTATACACACCATCAACCCTAAACTCTAAACAGTCAGGTTTACCACATGGCTTCTCAGCGCACAGAAGACCTGCGAGCAGGCTTCCTACGGTGAAGCCAGGGCAGGCGCCAGAGTGGACCGAAGAAGACTTGCGAAGCTGCCCAAAACCCTATTCTAATTATTAGATCCGTGTATGTCATGCTCGTGTGGAAGGAACCATGCTGTCTGTTCGAACCCGTCGACGATCCTAATGTAACAGGTGCATACACAAATTCCATGCAGAGCTATCCTGAGCTCAACATGCATGGCAAACGTCTAGCACGACCTCTGCTGCTTTCCTTCTATAGCTCTCTCTGTCTCATGCCACTGCAGGTGTCGGCCTCCTGGTATATGTATTTATACATACACAGTTCATACCCATACATACCTATATATATATATATACACATTTATTTATACACCCACACTCATCTGTCTCGCTGTCTCTCTCGTGCTATGCGTTCGGTATGCCTCTGGTCTCGGCGTCTGGTACATGCTTCGAGCATGTCGAGTAAGGTTCTTGGACCAGTCTTTCCGCTGCCCCTGCCTCCGAGATCTCCGAGCAGCGAAGAGGTCACGGAATGTAACGTGGGCGCGACTGTATGCATTTGCACGACCCCGTTGCCCTTGAAGGCCTGGTCGGGCCATGCCCTGAACCTAAACCACATAACATCGCCTCCTGCATGAACATCTTCCGAGGACCCGGTGGTGATCGTATATAGCTCATAGAGAGAGTCCAGCCAAAAGCTCAAGGTACATACGGATGTCGTGCAGGCGAGGCCACTCAACGGGGCGTTCTGCCCGTGTGTGTAGACCTGCTCTGCTTTCACGTTGACCTGAGCGTTTAGTGGGCGCGAAAATTGCACGGATGAAATCGGACAGACGGACAAAAAAAACGACCTCAGAGAGCTATGAAATGGAAAAGCAAGCCAATTCGCAAACATGCAAGGACGTGGGCGCGGGCACCAGAGCCAGCACAGGCCAGCAGACCAAACGTGCCACAATGTGATAATATGGGACACCCAAAACAAATACGGGGAAGGAAATAATTCCAACCTAATTCCCGAACGTGACCCCTACCTTCGCTGGTGCAGCCAAGTGACAAGGAAAAAATAGGCGAAACTTTCTCACAGCAAAAGCGCAGTCCTCGCGACCGGACAGACGAAACAGGGATCCGTCAAATGGCCGTATTAGCCAGCCAAAAACTGTTCGGATTGTTTCACCGGCGAGGCAAACAAACATGTCCAGAGATGGAAGAGAAATTGCAAGGCAATGCGAAGTAGGGCTCTGTAATGCTGATTCTCGCGGCTCCTACGCCCCCGAACCAGTATTGAATTAGTATTGCGATGCACCAAGGGAGATTCACGATGCTTTAGGCAGGAACAGTTGCTGCGTCAGTCCAGCCCCTGACAGCCTTGTGTCCAACGGGAGTGAGCTGGGTCGCCATATGCCTATTTGCTGCAAACTCTGCCCACCTGACATCCACAGTTCCAAATGCTGACACCCTTGACATGGTGGAGAAAACACCCTAGTGCCCAAGTATCGCTGCTTGGCACCTAGGCATGTAGATGATGGGCTCCTAGAGATTTCATTCTATGGTGGCCTGTATAAGCCTTGGATGGCTACTTCTGGCCGGTCGACCTGCGACCTCCCACAGGAAACGAAAGAGCCCTATAACCCTATAAAAGCCCAAAGATGTCGGCCTCAAGATCTGCTGCGATGAGGGCACTACTGCACTTGCACTTCTCCGGATTGGATCCTTGGCTGCGCATGTTGCGTTGGGAAGCACGTGGCTTTCGAAGGTCAAGTGCAAGCTAAAGAAGAGGCTACAGCCTACAGCGGTTGTGAACATGCCACCTTCATTTCCTCCATCTCGGTCCGATGCCAGCAAAACCCCCTGACTAGGTGCTTCATAATTGCTCCGAGGGTTAGAGAATGTCGAGACATATAGGAATGCAGCTTGGTGTATCACAAGACACAGCATTGGCCAAATTCTTGAAGGCGCAGTCAGGCTGTTGATCTGATTCGCTTTTCCTACAGGGTCGTCGAATCCAATCGAACGTGCCAACCGGAGGAATGTGAAGGATCCTACATAAATCCTAAACACCCCTAAACCCCAAATCCTGATGCCCAACCCCTAAACCCTAAGCACCCCTGTTGTGAGCAGGGGCTGCAGGGCACATACCACCCTGCACACCCTAGCCCTGAACCCTTTTCAGCACGGGCTTTGGTTGTATGCCGGCAAGCTGGGCTCTCAAGGTCTTTAGAGAACCCTTTTACACCTGGAAAAACCCTAAACCCTCAACCCTAAACCCAAAACCCTAAATTTTAAACCCTCGATCCTAAAGACACCCGGAAGGGAAGTCCCTCAGTCAAGAAACAGAGGTCGGCCTCCAACCGGGCCAATTCGCAAAGCTTCCTGCGCCAAAGTTGCAGCACAACATGGGAGTTTCCGAAAATTGGGGGGATACCTTATTTCGGGATCTCTATAATAAGGATCCTACCATGCAGGGTACTATCTTAGGGGAAGCCCGCGGGTTAGGCAAAGATAGCTTAAAAGATAAGACTATGTGGGAGCCTAGTTTAAGATAAGCGAATTAAGCAAACTGCATCATATCATCTTCTAGTATACTGTATTGTATTATATATTAAAAGTTATACTATATATATCATACTGCGTTACACTGTACTATGTTATGTCTTAGGATTTGAACAACTTCTGGAATGCGATAGCTATGTCACACTGAACGAGCCAACTCGGGCGGCTTATGACATGCCTGTTCTAAGTTCTAAGCCGAAGGAACCCGAGCTCAAACCTCGGCTTCAAGTTGCTTTCTTACAAAAATTCCAGACTCTCAACCTTCGATGCGAACCTCAAGGCCGTTGCAGCTGTGATAACGTTCGTCCTCGAGAGGTTCACTCGTAGCCTTCTTGATGCACCATTGGCATCGGTCCCTCAGCTCCGGTATGTTCATGGAAGGACGTTCTGCGGCACGAGCAATTGCTGCAACTGCCACAATGATTCCACGGAACACTGCTGTAAATACAAAGACAGACCCCAATAATCTAATAGGTTTTTATAGGTTTTTTGTATAAACTTCGCGACAAGGAATTTTGACCACTGCCCATAACAGACAACATGGAGCATAAATTTCTGATGCTTGCCAACAATCTCGAGAAGCAGGACGCCTTAACTTCCTCTTTTGCGAGACATGTGCCGATCACCCATGCTGGACCTCGAAGCCAAAATCCCAAAAGCATCGACTGACTGAAATCGACGACCCACAAAACCCTATAAACCCTAAACCCTAGACCCCTAAAGCAGCAACCAAAACAACGACATCTGATGGCAAATCAATTCCGAGAAGCTGCCATACCTGGGGCATACATGCCTGGCCGGAGGATCCCCAGCTCGTAAAACCTACGGTTGGTGATATAAATCCTGCATTACCCATAATAAGGAACATACCATAGTTCCCATAGTTTAGGGTCCTTAAAGGTAATGCAGGATTTATATCATCAACAGTATGTACCCGAACAAAAGCTTGCAGTGGTAGGATCCCCTTTTGAATGTCGAAGAAGTTGTACGTAAATGATCCGCTTAGGGATGGTCTGAGCGGTTCGGAACTTGATTCAAGGATGCTGTGCAGGCCGCAGCCGATGTCTTGCGAAACTCCAGACTGCTGTGTAACGGGAGTTCCATGCCCAACATCAAGGTTGAGGGTTTATGCTGAAGGAGACAAGATCTTGTCTGACGCTGTCATGTCTGTCAGGGAAGTTGAGGCTGCAGGTCGCGCCGGATGCCCTGTGCACACTGATCTTGAAACTCAGAATGCAGTCGCTCGATCTAATATTAGCAGCCGCAATCCCACAGTCTCCAGGACGTGGGGAGCTGAGGGTTCAGCAAAACACGACAAGCTGTACCATCGCTACCTCGACGCGAAACTGCGAAACTCTCAGAGTCAGATGACAGCTCAGCCGGTAGGTTGTTGGGTTGCTTTGGTCTGAGCTTCCAGCAAGCGATGGCTTGCCTCTACTCGCTCGGACCTCGGCCACTCCTTTCCTATCTTGTTGAACATGTTGCCAACATCTATGTACACATTGAACACCAGGGCCTGACTATGTCAGCAAATGCCAGACCGCAAGCACTCTTGCTCATGCCCGTACGATTCTGAAAAGCCGAACGCCCCCCCCCCCCCCCCCCCCCCCCCCCCCCCCAAACCCAAACCTTGTGGCATCGTTTCGTGGCCCATGACCAGGTACGGCGCCGGCTGAGGCACTCCTGCGAACACTGCGTCGCTAACAACTGCTGCGACTCATGCTGACAGATTGCACAAGCAGGCTGGTCTGTGCTGTTGCCGCTCCCCTCTTTCCAGTCAGGACCCTGAACAAAAATGACCAAGTCCACGTCAAAGCCGAACTTACTGGAATCAAGAACGTCTGCTTGGATGGGAGCTCTTCTCAAGGCTGTATCCATCAAAGTATGATCAGTTAAGTGTGGCGGTCCTGGTGCCCAGTGAGGCGGCGCCATGCCTCAAGGTTTGTGATCTGAACAAGCTCTGGGTAAGAAACAGCTCTACAGTTGAACCACAGAGATTGCACAAGTTAAGACTAACAACATGTGTTGCACAAACCACCTGCAATACAAGTCATGTGAGTTTTTTCGTTTGTGCACGCACACAGAGAAGGACTCATCATTCAATAGCGCTAGTTCGTTTCATTCAGCAACACGAACACCCTGAGACCTACCGCGATCAGTGACCAGCACCAGCACCATGACGATCCCGGGTTGCATCACGGCCATCAACTCACAGTCATGTGATGTCCGCCAAAAAGATCAGCAACATCATCGGAGAGCTATGGAGAGAAGCCATGATCAGCAGCATCAGTATGTTTCATCCTGGTCTCCAGGGCCGTCGTACGACGACAAGGAACAAGTAATGCAAGTAGAAGCAACGAAAAACCGGAAAGTCTTGCGCGAAAGCAACATCAGAACAAAAGCCAGGAGCACAGACTAGGCCGTGAACATGAATTATGGGAGCATCAACTTACAGAACCAAGGCACAAGCAATCAGAAGCCTGAGACAAAAGAGAACGTGAGAACCGTTAAACCGATCATAAAGGGAACATGAAGATCACACCGGCTGAATATGAGAAACGAAATGTAGTAAGCGTCACCCGCATTTCTTATAACAGTGGGAAGAAATGACCACACGAGGGCATCCAACATCCGAATTGTGTATGCGCATACCTTGCAGGTGGAAAGTACTTGTGCTTCTACGATGACTTTCGACTTGCATGTCATAACTGCCGTCACAACCTTTCAGAAGCGGCAGTTCGGGGTGCCGGGGGTTTGGAATGCACACGCAGCACTAAACGATCTGCCACTACTTGGCCTTCTGAATCTGTGGTGGGTGCGCACGGGTGAACAGATCCCAGCCGTGAGCTCACGGTATGTGCATTAGTATAGGGGCCCACAATACCACAATTATCATAAGGACCCCCCGCAAAACAAATGAGTTCTCTATAGTATGTGCAGTATGCTCTTACCCCAAAAGTCTCTGCTTGCCGACACAGCACCAGGCCAATGTGCATTCGGGTCCGGTGCCCAAGCTTGTCCTTGTAACATCACCACAGCCCGTCGACTTCTTGTGAGGAGTTTGCGAACTTTCCGGTGAAGGGCCAAGCCTCTAGAGTCTACCCTATACAATGTAAGCCATATTCCTTAGTTCCCTTATAGATCCCTGTAAGGAACCCTTTATAGAGCTTTTGCCGCGAGTTCAAGACTTTCTCCGAGCACCGGTGAATGCTGATTTGGTCTCATACGTCCGGTAAAAAATGCTTTCAAGATCCGAAAGCCTGAGCCCTCAAGCCAAGACCTTGACAATCCATATAGCCTTTGCTGTCGCTGGAACCTGGAGCTATTACTCTTCGAAATCGCCAGCTTTCGCCGGTGAAGCCCTGTCCTGCTGGAGACCACTGGCACCTGCAATGGTTGATTCGGACTCTGCAGGCAGTCGAGGCTGGTTCGGAGCCCCAACGGTTGCTTATCAAAGGTTTTGGGTTAAGGGTCGGAGAAGGGTGTGATGCTCGTGAAGGCTTATGCGGTTTCTCAATGCACGAACATGTCACATACGTCACATCCAATACCCGTACTTTGCGGCACGGTAACGAGAACAAAAAGCATCCAGCCAAGGAAAAGGGCTCTCACACTGCTCGTTACCAACCTGTCCCGGCCTGCTCGCCAAATACGGCAATGTAGAGAAGTGAACTTCGAGACGAGGACACAGTACGACACAGTGACCGGAAGAGGAAAAGCTAGGATTGAAAAATAGACCTAGACTGCCAGACTTCCACTGCCATGCTTGCTTGGTGAGCTGTAGACAGGATGCTCAACGAATGCAGTCGGGCAAAGCACAACTGCCGCATCGAAGTCTTAAGGCCGTCTCAAGCCTATTTGCTGAAGAGAACTAGATACTGGAGCCCCAAAAGCATCCAGAGCCCATGGTCGTGCTGTGTCTGCAGGGGCTGCATGGTAGCGGCTGGCCCCGAAATTTGCAAGCAAGAGCTACCGAACCCTGGACACCGGAAGTGCATGCGAGCATGCGGGACGATGCTTTCCTGAAAACCCTCTCACCCGAAATGCCCTGAAACACAGCTGCCGCAACCCGGGCGCTGGTAGCCAGCTGCATCGACTGGTGGCCACGGTGCTGGAGCCGGCTGACGAGACCTGGGGCGCCATCCGGCTTCAAGGACACCCTTGCAGGATGAACACAGATGTGTGTATATGTATATAGTATATAGTATATAGTATATAGTATATGTATATACGTATGTATAAGCATTTGCATATGCATATTGTATTGTATATGTATGTAACTATGCATGTATGTACGTAAACCGTACGTATGTATGTAAACCAAAAGATAGACACATACATAGACCGACGGAGGGATGCAAACACACACACACACATATATATATATATATATATATATATATATACATACACCTATACATGTCTGTGTGCACAAGACTCATAACAGGACGCAAGCTGGCGACATCTGAGCTCAAGCACAAATGGTCATGTTTAACCCTTATTGAGGCCTATATAAAAGCAAGACCCTCAAGGAGCCAAAGGTGCACTTGACTCTGCATTCGAAGCCTCCCTCGTCACTTGGGCTGGCAGGGTTTACAATTATCATTTTTGTGACTCTCACACTCGGCAACTACCAGGCGAGGTCTCGAGGCAATACAGACCTAGTGGGGTTTAATGCTCTTCACTTTCTGGCCAAGGTCTGCGCTATATATATGCATATATATATATATGTATGTGTGTATGTGTATGTGTACATATATATATATATATATGTACACATACATATATATATATATATATGGAATCCCAGGGCTTCGAGCTTCAGACTGCACCATCTGGCTTGGTTCTGAGCTCAAGGCATACAGACATGCATGTGACATGCTTGGTGCTTCGGGTCTTGAGGCTGCAAGGAGCAGGAAGCACGACAGCAAGAACAGACTCAACCCAAAACGTCGCTGGGCCCTGCACATGTCTATGGCCACTTGCGCTGCCATTGGAGACCCCATCGGCGTCATAGACCCGACGGGCATGATCCTGAGTTCAAGCTTTGGACGCGCCGCTAGATCTATCTCGTGGCTTCAAAGTAATTACGCACTCGCACACATACACAAACATCGTGCATATAGACATGTAGATTCATGTAGATTCTGGACTTATGTAGTCGAGGTGCACCGAACCCATAGAAAACAATGAGACTCACGAATCTGTGCTTGGATATGTTCGCCAGATGATGCCGGCATAAGTAATTATGCAACCTAACTCCAGGACGGGCTTGTTGCCTGAGGAGCACTTTGATACCCTCGAAAAAGCTGTTGTTGGAATTGGGCTGCCAAAAACCATTTTCACGAGAAGCACGCAGCCCCTAGAGGTAGGTGGCTGTGAACCCTTGAAAGACGGATGCTTCCCAACAGGTCAGGCTCAGCATACAGGCATGACGGAGCTGCCCAGGCAAACCATTACTTCTTTCATTCTGGATGTGGCTCTCATCCTGTAAGCCTCACCAAGAAACGAGACTTAGACATGCACAGCGGAATTGGCGACGGATGATCGAGCAAAAAGCAAGTCTTTCTTGTACTAGTAGTAACCGTACTAGTTCACCACATGAAATCGAGTGGTTAAAGTGGTCCCTTGCAATGAAGCAAGGTGCGTGGGCGTCTGCGGCAGCAGTGTCCTGCAGCAGCAGATGGGTTTGCGAGAAGCTTGAACTACGAAAGAAGACTGCAACTGCCTCGTGGATGCATCGCCAGTCGGAGAACCAACGGGCATGATAGTAGCGACTGAGCCTCAGTTTCGAACAAACTAAACAGATGCACAAGAAGCTGTAGACGTAAGCGTGCTTGAGTGCCTTCTGCCTATGCACGCGCATTTGTATCGAAGGTGTCTGTGTGTTTGCGCGTGTCCCATTAAGTGTGCATGGATCCATGCTGCATGCATGCTTCTACGCAGGCAAGCAGGAAAGCAGGCGGCCAGCCAGCCGGGCATTCGTGTATGTGTGTATGTGTGTCTATGATGTATGCATGAACGCATGTATCAATGCATGTACCTAATATATGTGTGCGTGTGTCCGTGTGTGTATGCCTGCATACATATATGTACATATATGTGCATATGTATATATATATATACATATACATACAGAAAAACATAGAGAGGGAGCAGAGAGAGACAGAGAGAGATAGAGAGAGAGAGAGACAACAAACAAACAAACAAACCACGAACATTAGGTTATGTCATGCATGCAATGCAAAAAACGACACGACGCAGCTTAATGCAATGAACCGCATGCAGTACAAGATACTGCAATCAACTACTTGCGTCTCTGCATGTACATGGCTTGTTTGTGGATTGTGGACAGTATTTGGAGCTGGCGTGATGGCGCTTGGTCGGATGCTTTTGCGATCTCGGACGGGACGGAGGTCTTAGGATTTGTTGTTCAGGTTTTTCTGGTACTGACTCCCGCTTTATGGCAATGTAAAGTATTAGCACCCCTGTGAACGAACACCTGGCCCCTGGCCCGCAGCAGTTCAAAGCCAGGCTCAAGATTCAAGAAACTGCCAACACCCCCCCAATAGCCCCTTAATTGAGCCCTCATTGTCCTTTATAGTGGGTATTCAGGGTATATTAGAGGGTAGTTGGGGGGCTCTAAGCGCGTCCAGGGCTTTCTTGCTGTGAAGCGGCCACCATTCATTGGAGATCCGCAGGGGGCTGGGGTTACGCCTGCTCCGTGTGCCGATCTAAGCATGTGTTGAACAGTCTAGGTTTCATTCGGTAGTTGTGCACTGGCCTTGGAAGTCAAGGGAGATGCATTTTGTAGGAAGATGCACGGACTGCGGTCTCGCTGAATGTAGATTCTTTCATGTAGGGGGGCCCTTCATAATCTGAATAGGGTTGTTGGGGCCCCTTCTACTATATCTAAAATAAGGAACCCCCAAATAGTATAGGGAACTATCAATTAAATATTAAGGCCCCAATACAAGTTGTGATAGTGTGGGATAGCCTCCTAAAGCGTCCTGAGGGCACGGGAACTTACGGGACAAAAGCAACATAATTTCACAGAATCTCAGGGGGCCCTGTGAATAAACCACAACACATCTTGCGCCTGTTTAAACAGCAAGCCAAAGTCTGGAACACAATGACGTCGTGCATATTAGGGGTTAGGGCTCGGACTCAGCCAAAGAACTTTATATGAGGCCACCAACCGCTTGATGCTGCTAGTCACCTACTCATCCTTACTATTCCTCCTCCTGCTTCTCTTCCTCTCCGCAGTAGCAGTCGATGTCTTCTGTTAGAAAGACGATGGTTCTGACTGTGAAAGTGTGAACGGAAAGCAATCTCTCCCTCAAGTCCGACATCTCTCCCTCAAGTCCGACATCTGACTCTCGTGCGACATTGTAGCAAGCGTGGGGTGCTTGTTTGGCCGAGCAGGGCTTACAAGGGCCATGGCTGATGATGCAAAGATTTAAATATTGCTAAGGTCCGCCCTTCGACACCAAGCCTTCAACGAGGGTCCCCCAAACTCTAAAGCCTGAGTCCCAAACCGCAACACCCCAAAACCACCATACAGAAACGGAGCTGGTCCAGGCGAGCGTCCCAAAGCACCCGGAGGCAGGTAAATTGGCTGTGCCCTCAGGGAGCAGGCTCTCAGGCTTAGGCTGCGAATATAAGGGCCTAAATCATTACAATTTTTTTTTGTTGGGGGGGGGGGGGGGGGGGTCTTTATTCGAATGATAGTATACTTTCTAATGATAGTATACTGTGCCCCAAAACCCGATTTTAGTTACTGAGGCCTTTATATTAGATCCCTTCGACGGGCTCTGAATTTAAGGCGACTTCAGGAACAGGACACGAAATCCGCCATTCAAAGGAATCTGCGGGTTGCCATGATTAGATAACTCCTGCTATTCAGAAACGTCTTAGACATCGCCGAAGAACTGTGTCCGACAAGATTTTATCCGGAATCCAAATTAAATGGTCTATCTATCTATCGATCGGTCTATATATATATATATATATATATATATATATATCATTATCTGTCTATAGCGTCTCCCGTTTAGTTCCTCATCCGGGTTAACCAACTTTGTATTATAGGGCCCAAGTGCCCTGAAATATAGGTATTGGCTGTCCCGGTAGATCAAACAAGAATTACCATGGAGACTACGTGAAATCACTATCAAAACTCATCTGGCTACAAGTGTCGTCGTTTAGGATGTCCCTTCGTTACAAAGCCTTTCGACATTCATTGCAGCAGTGGTTGGTTTCGGGTCATGCTGTTTCTGGCTCTAGCTTTTTATTCACAGGCCTCAAATTAAATGCCGAACCCCGAACACAAAACATTTCAGCATGATGACTCTGCCTGTCTCGCACATGCTGGATTATCGAAGCGTCTTAAGAGGCTGGAGCGTTTCCAGGCAAGTTCCCACCAAGCACCGTGAGCGACAAACAAACCATTGATGTGTGTGGACATTATGGGCTGGTGGCGTTTCTAGTCTCAGGGTTGGGTCAGGGAATCTGGATTGACCCAAGTTCGGCATACTAGTCACAGTCGTCCTCCAGGTCATTTTGACAATATCATAATATCAGTATACATGGCTATCTTGTTCTGTCTTGATCTCTCTCTCTCTCTCGCTCTCGCTCTCTCTCTCTCTCTCTCTCTCTCTCCCTCACGCTCTCCCTCTCTCATATCTACGTGCACGTATGCCACAGAACCTTTTGCATTATCCTACATGACATGAAATGGCTCTCATATTTCTTAGCCGAGAGGAGCATCAATAATCTCGGAACACATGCGCTAGAAGGAGGAGGAAAGCCCACGTACTCATAAACGAGTGATCCTTAGAATAAGGCTCCAGTCGAAGAAAACCTGACAATCAACACGAAGCCTACATACACCCACCCAGTCTCTCATGCAAACCCAGCTTCACATGACATGAAACCCCGCTTTGGCTCACATGGGAAAAGGTATGTAATATAGCGGCCTGAATAGGGTTTTGGTGGGCTCCCTATTCTGATCGCAAAGTATGATGTAACAATACCCTCCCACCCCCCCAAACCTATTCTAATCATTAAGGCCGCCTGTATTACTGTGGATGCCCTCTCCCGAGCCTGGGCTGCTCGATTGGCGAGGTGCTCATGATACCTGCGGACAAGCAGGGGCGGCATGGGCTTATAGGATACGGGAGTTTCCGAAAATAAGGGGTACCGTATTTTGGCGTCATTATAATAAGGATCCTATTATTTAGGGTACTGTATGGTTTTCGGAAACGCCCAATACAGGTGCATGGGGTGTACAGTAGAGGCTGCAGGATCTAAGGTGCAGGACCGTTTAAGTAAAAGTTCGGGCTTGAGGGGCTTGGGATGAAAGCTTGGGACCGAGTCTTCGAGGTTTAACCAAGTACTACCGAGTGACTGTACCGTCCTGACTATCCGATACTGATGCCTTGGACAAGTTCAACTCACCAGGCGTCTCCCTTGGGGTTGCTTAAGTTATAGCGGCGTCTGTGCCAGGAGCGTCACAAATTGCTCAGAGCGCCCACCTTTACCAACGGATGGTGCTTCAATGCTTCCGAAAGGTCAGTGGCACTCGCAGTTGCAGCGCAAAGAGTGCCAGCAACTACAGCCAGCCCTCGATAACAAGTAACAAGCCCATGATATCCGAAGCTCTTGATTATAGTATCCTTAAGGGAGGGACATAGCCTAGTGATCCCTAATCCTCCCTGGTACTCCCTAAGGTTCCCTTAAGGTTCCCTAAGGATTCCTTATACCCTCCCCCCTTGAACCCCCCTCCCTTAAGGATCCTATAACTTGAGGGCTTCGGAGTTGGCCCTGGCTTCTTCCCCAAGGTGTTGTTTAAGGTACCAGGTTTAGGGTTTAGGGGTTTAGGGGTTTAGGGGTTTAGGGTTTAGGGGTTTAGGGTTTAGGGTTTAGGGGTTTAGGGGTTTAGGGGTTTAGGGTTTAGGGTTTAGGGTTTAGGGTTTAGGGGTTTAGGGGTTTAGGGGTTTAGGGTTTAGGGTTTAGGGTTTAGGGTTTAGGGGTTTAGGGGTTTAGGGTTTAGGGTTTAGAGTTTGTGAAACCACATTCAAGCTCATTCCTAAACCAAAGACAGACAGGAAAATCTGGGATAGTCCTAAACATCTCACCCACCCTGAACTTCTTAACTCACCAGAAACCTTACGCCCCAAAGCCGTAAAACACAAAACAGCATCTCAACCTCAAACCCCTAAAATCCAAGCACACATTCAAAGCCCTGCTGTATCTGGCGAATCAATTGACCCCCAAAGCCGTCTATATAGGCTCGCATAATGCAACCCCTAAGCAACAGGGTAGTGTGGAGCCGAAAACACGGCCCCAAAAAAGCACATAAGCAAGGAATAGGATAGGGATATCCCATATAAACCACCCTTATCATGAAGCCCATTAAGGTAGGGAAACCCCTCTAAAATTCTTATGCTTATGTGCTTTTTTGGTCCCTAAGAAACCACCCGTAGCCTTGCCACGGAGACGCCTCAACGGCCTCGGGCACCGGAGTGGTACGGTTGATGATCTAAATCCTGCATTACCCATAATAAGGAATGTACCATAATTCCCATAGTTTGGGGGTCCTTAAGGTAATGCAGGATTTATATCATCAACAGTATTTCCGGTGGCTTTGTGCATGAGCTCAGGCTTCTGGGGATGGATTTTATTCGCGGTCTGGGGCTTAAGGTTGTAAGGGTCTGGGGGTTTGGGGTTTTGGGCGGCTCAGGTTTAGTGGGTTGAATCCCTTCGTATAATTAGGTCGAAGCTCTGTTCTGAATTCTGATTATTGAGGCCTTTCTATGAAACTCGTATTCCAAGAACCATGTGTATTAATTAAGTGGAGGGTCTTTGGCCTTGTCCTGCACTTTGCTGCGTGCAAAACACCGCAGCTCTAGGCAGGTCCATCAAATAAGGCGTTGCCAACGCCATGCGAAAAAACTCTCGAAACTGAACCCCAATCGCCCCAGCCTGAACCTAAGCTCCCTCATCCTCAACCATGGAATGCGGCTAAATTACCCGTACAGAGACGTCAGACCTTGTTCCCTCAATTCACAATTGCTCCTAACTCCTAAGCCCGATGCTTCTCGCACCCAAACCCAACATAAAAACAACACACTCATGGTTGCAGTAACCGCCTCGGGGAAGGGATGTATAGAGCTACTACATCAGAGTTTCGAAACTAAGGGATCCCATTATGGTACCCGAAATAGTAGGATCATCATTATAAGGCCCCCAAATCAGGCACCCCTACTTTTCCGAAACTCCCATATTGCAACGTCGCACAAAGAGACCCCTGGCTCACACATTGGCCACTTGGCGGGGCAGCACACCGGAAGGTAAGGGCTGCGCATGTGTGCATCAATCGTGTTGAAACGCAATGGACAGCGTTGTTTCGGAACAGGCACCCAACCCAACAGACGTTGCGAACGAAGAAGCATGAATTTTACAGCACCAGCACCAGCACCACCAACAATAACGGCGGTGGCAGCGGCGGCAGCAGCAGAAAAAGTAGCAGTAGCAGCAGCAAGAATAACAGTTGCAAGGAGCAAACAAAGGACTGTAGCAATAGTTCCAAAGACCTTTCTCACCCACACCCCCTCCTAAACCTCCTGGTTCTGTGTAAACCTGATATGCAGCCGTAAACGCTTGAGAACCCTGAAAGCACCCAGAGACTCCAATATCCCTTAATTAAGGAATATTCCTTAAATTATGGTAGGATCCCTAATATGATTTAAGGAATATTCCTTAATTAAGGGATATTGGAGTCTCTGTGTAGCCTTCTGCTGTCTGTTGCAAAAGCACCCTCCGAGGCCCTGGCTGGGCATGGATGACCCTGCCTAGGAGGAGGGGAAGCGCTGCCGCACCTTCGAACATGCAGGCTTTGTAGGGACCCAAAAAAGCACATAAGCAAAAAATAGGATAGGGATATCTCATATAAACCCCCTTATAATGAAGCCCAATAAGGTAGGGATATCCCCATAGAATGCTTATGCTTATGTGCTTTTTGGGTCCCTAACTTTGGCCCTTTTTGTTTTGAGGGCTTAGGGTTTGGGTTTAGGACTGTAGGGTTTCTGTTGACGCTCACACTCGGCAATACCAGGCGGGGTCTGTAGAGAGTCTGGAGGTTGAAAGTTCAATGTGTCATTATCCATGGTTGACTGTACGTAAGCTCAAGCTTGGCTTTGCAAACTTCACTGTCATGTCGCGGTCACTCGTAAGCCACAGCCAAATATCAACCCATAAGCCCCGACATAGTTGCGGTACCAGGGAAAGCCACTGTGAAACATCGTGAAACTACAGGGAAGTTCACTTGCATACATACCCTCACAACTCGATGGTAGCCGCTGAAGTTATAGCTGCAGCCAGTGTTCGACTCCATGCGTTGCAGGGTTTAGGGGCTTAGGGTGTTTTTCCCTCCGGGGGCGTAGGGTTTAGGGTTTAGGGTTTTGGTTTCAGGGCCCCGTTTCCTCCTTGGGTTCAGGCTCAGGGCGTAGGGGCATTGGCGCGTCTGGGCTCCGGGTTTGGCATGCTTCTGTAACTCTTCCGGCGGTTTTGGCGGCTAGGGATTTTCGGGTCTCTGGAGCAGGTGAACGAAGGACTCCGATCCAAGTAGGTGCGAAGCAGCCGAGCTGTCTGCCGCTGCTGATGGAGGATGCAACATAAGATTTTTGCGGACCGCTGTCACATCTCCGCTTATTAAGTATCTGGGTATTGCAGCAAGCCAGAACAGCACATGTAATACAGAGCACGGTGCTAATTGGACTAGAAGTCAGAAGAGACCCACAAGACGTGCCCAGCTCGAAAAGACCCCTTGCTATATCGAAGCAGGACCCGGGCGACTGCACAGCCAAGTGACGGGAGTCCGATGTCTGCAATGGTGACCTGGCCGGACAAAGCTTCAGACTAGGGCAAACTCTCAGGATTATTGTGGAACCAAGATTTGAGTTCTATGAGCCCGGGAGTCAAAGGTCCAGGGTGCATTGGCACTCACTGCTGGGCCCAGACAAGAGGATCGTGTAAAGGCGCCGAGAAGCCTGAAGACCAAACTCTAAACCCTAAACCCTAAACCCCCGGGTGCATCAAAGGCACCACGGATCCAGGCAGCTGCGTAGGCCTTTGCTCGGCTCCGCTTCTGAATTCTTATCCCCGCAGAGTCGCGGCACCAGTACTATTTGTAGCAGCAGCATATGTAATTATGCCTTTAATTTCGATTACCCATGAACGACCTGCTGCAGCTAATCATCAAGCCGCAAAAATGCAAACTGAAGCCCGAAACCTCAGATGCCGCTCAAGAAGATCCCTCAAAGACTTCAGTGTTTTGGGGGGTCTCTGTGAAGGACCCACACGAGGCTCAAGTGAGTCTTTCGTCACCGCTGAAATGAAATTGTGAAGAGCATCGCCCGGAAGGTTTCGTATTCATGAGTCCTGGAGCTCGTAAACAGCAACTAAGACACCGTCTTCGACATTGCAGAAAACAATACTGTTACTACTACTACTACTACTACTACTACTACAACTACTACAACTACTACAACAACTACTACTACTAGTACTACTACCACTACTACCACTACTACGACTACGACTACTACTGGTACCAGTGCCAGTACCAGTACGAGTACGAGTACGAGTACTACTACTACAACTACTACTACTACTACTACGACTACTATTACTACTACTACTACTACTACTACTACTACTACTACTACTACTACTACTACTACTACTACTACTACTACTACTACTACTACTACTACTACTACTACTACTACGCTACTGCTACTGCTACTGCTACTGCTACTGCTACTGCTACTGCTACTGCTACTGCTACTGCTACTACTACTACTACTACTACAACTACTACTACATCTACTACTACAACAACAACAACTACTACTACTACTACTACTACTAGTACTACCACTACTACTGCTACCACTACTACTGCTACCACTACTACTGCTACCACTACTACTGCTACCACTACCACTACCACTACCACTACCACTACCACTGCCACTGCCACTACCACTACCACTACCACTACCACTACCACTACCACTACCACTACCACTACCACTACCACTACCACTACTACTACTACTACTACTACTACTACTACTACTACTACTAGTGCTAATGCTAGTGCTACTGCAAATGCAAATGCGACTGCGACAACAACAACAACTACTACTACTACTACTACCACTACTACTACTACTCCACTACCACCACCACCACCACCACCACCACCACCACCACCACCACCACCACTACCACTACTACTACTACTACTACTACTACTACTACTAGTACTACTGCTGCTGCTACTACTACCACTACCCACTACCCACTACCCACTACTTACTACTACCGACTACCGACTACCGACTACCGACTACCGACTACCGACTACCGACTACCGACTACCGACTACCGACTACCGACTACTACTACTACTACTACTACTACTACTACTACTACTACTACGACTACTAAAAGTACTAGTACTACTACTAGTAGTACTACTACTACTACTACTGCTACTACTACTACTACTAAAGGTACTAGTACTAGTACTAGTACTAGTACTACTACTACTACTACTACTACTACTACTCCTGCTACTACTACTACTACTCCTGCTACTACTACTTCTACTACTACTACTACTACTACGACTACTACGACTACTGCTACTACTACTACTACTCCTGCTACTACTACTTCTACTACTACTACTACTACGACTACTACGACTACTGCTACTGCTGCTACTACTACTACTACTACGACTACGACTACGACTACGACTACTACTACTACCTTGTATGTTACAAGTACGACAGTGTCATTACAATACCGTTACATCGTTGATCCGTAACTCCGAGTTGGAGCCAGTTCGAGACTCTTCCCGAAGCACAAAACAAGGCTTTCATGTTTCGGAATGGTGTAGGTTCGTTGAATGCGTAATTAGGGGTTATAGAGGTGCGGGTTAATTAGCAACTTGAGCCCTGAACAATTTGCTGCTGGCCAGCATGCTAGACTGCTGGAGGTTGGCTTCGGCAGTTATGAAAACCAGGCTTCGGCCCCTGATGCGCCAACCTCTGGTGTGTGTGTGTGTGGGTGTGTGTCTGTGCACATGTGTCGGTGAGTGTGTGCGTGTGTGTGTGTGTGTGTGCATGTGTGTGTGTGTGTTGAGTTGATTGCTTTCCGATCTTGCGCGAACCCTTTGAAAACGATAGACAGCTGAACAACATACATAGTTTCATATGTCCAATGCAACTGCACCCGTCGCGGAAGACCGAATATCTCATGCACCTGAATTCTGCTTGCTTCTGGGTAGCTGCGCTGCTTGCTCCAAGGGCTTGCCTGGGCTCGGGATGTCGTCAATCGCCACTGCATCATCAGCAACGGTGAAACAACAACACTCACGTCACGAGCACAACAGCTGCGACAACGACGTCCATTGCTACATCTGCGTTTCCCCGTAATTACTATAAGGACAAGGAAGGAAGCCAGCAAATACGGTAGAAAGGAAACAGAACAGACTAATGTAACCAGCGAGGATGGATGACGCTGGATGACACCGATACTTGCACCAGGCTCCGCTATGCCAAAGCCAAGCTGAACCGAGCCCCCAACTTCAGAAGACCCTCACCAAAGAAAAACATTGCATCCCGACTTGAACCGAGCCACGGTACCCTGACCTAGTTCCCACAAATTCGCAAACACAGAAACCTCAAATATTATCTAGGGCCGTTGATCATGGTTGCGGTGCTGTTCCGGTTATATAGCTGGTCGATCATATAGCCCAAAACCCTAGTCTCTCTATCCAATGAGGCACCCTCATGTTATTTGGCTGGATGCTGGGCCCGGGGTCTTCTTCCCCGATGCTGCGACGCCGGCGCCGAGCAGTCCTCTTAGAGCCTCGCAGCTCTAAGACGGAAGTTTCAGAAACTTGGTTGCAGTTTTGGGGCTCTGAAAAGTACCTATGAATAGGTATACCTCTATAGGAACCATAAAGGGCAATTAACAAGCTTCCCAAATTGCCACCTAGGAAAGCAAGGGACCATTCTCCAAGCTCCTGATTGCTTCAAACCCCAGAGTGGAGCCCTATTTCAAGACACCCCCCGGAGGGCTTCAACGTATGTAGCACTTCTCTCGGGCTTTTCAGCCGAAGTTGGGTCAAGAATGAGCGGATACCTACGCTAAATAGCAAATCACAAGCACAAGCATCTCTGATGTACGGTACTGTGCCTACTAGCACATACTGGGCACTATGCTGTGACCTGAACCATGTGGTATACTTTCTCTACAACCTCTCGGCCCACATAGTTCATCCAACTGCTCTCGGCCTACCTATTTCATGTCTAACAGATAACAAGATCCCTCAGCCAGGAAACGGCCGCTTGGCGTAGCCGGGGAGGCTGGCGATGCTGGATTGGAGTCAATAGAGTCGACTTTCCCGAAGGGCCTTGGCAAGGATCTCACTCAGAAAACTCGTGCACCTGCTCCCTGGACCTCCAGTCAGCTAAGTAGTACTAAGTAGTAGGCTACTGGGGTGGTACATAATATATGGTTAGTTATAAGCTACCATTTTGACACTCACTCTCGGACAAGCTTGGCAAGGTCTAATGTCGTTTACCGATTAAGATACCCCCCCGGATTAGACGGGGCCGTCCCGGGCATGTCATGGGCTTAATGAAGAAGTCCATTAGACCCCACCCCTATAGTACCGGAGCTCATTTAAACCCCCCCCCATTAGACGGGGCCATCCCCGAAAATCCCCGAAATAAGGATTTAGGGGATTTAGAGGCTTATGACTTAACCCTAAACCCCAAACCCTGAAGCCTAAACCGTAAAGAACTCATGATGGCAGACTTTTCCTCATTAGACCAGCGCATGTCCAGCAGAGCTCAGCTTGTACGGGACCAGGGATTTGCAGGCCCTTTGCTTTGACCTAGAAAGCCCGAAGCTTTGAGATGGAAGGGTCAGAGATCCCTGGCCTTGGGATCCCTGGGATTTCGGTGATATCTTCTGCTGCCAGAAACAGGTGGTTCCCTAATTAAACCGTATATAAAAAGAATAGGTTTGTCAAGTTTTCCAAGGCTACCCCTTTGCAGGCCCCGCCCCCCCCAGAATAGCAGGAAACCCCCCCCGATTAACAGGGTCCGGCCCGGGACCAGGGATTTGCAGGCCCTTGGCTTTGACCTAGAAAGCCCGAAGCTTTGAGATGGAAGGGTCAGAGATCCCTGGCCTTGGGATCCCTGGGATTTCGGTGATATCTTCTGCTGCCAGAAACAGGTGGTTCCCTAATTAAACCGTATATAAAAAGAGTAGGTTTGTCAAGTTTTCCAAGGCTACCCCTTTGCAGGCCCCGCCCCCCCCAGAATAGCAGGAAACCGCCCCCGATTAACAGGGTCCGGGCCGGGACCAAGGATTTGCAAGCCCTTGGCTTTGACCTAGAAAGCCCGTAGCTTTGAGATGGAAGGGTCAAAGATCCCTGGCCTTGGGATCCCTGGGATTTCGGTGATATCTTCTGCTGCTAGAAACAGGTGGTTCCCTAATTAAACGTATATAAACAGAGTAGGTTTGTCAAGTTTTCCAAGGCTACCCCTTTGCAGGCCCCGCCCCCCCCAGAATAGCAGGAAACCGCCCCCGATTAACAGGGTCCGGCCCGGGACCAGAGATTTGCAAGCCCTTGGCTTTGACCTAGAAAGCCCGTAGCTTTGAGATGGAAGGGTCAGAGATCCCTGGCCTTGGGATCCCTGGGATTTCGGTGATATCTTCTGCTGCCAGAAACAGGTGGTTCCCTAATCAAACCCCCAACCCCCTATTGTAATACTACTATACTACTGTACTACTATACTACTGTACTACTGTACTACTACTAAACTACTGTACTACTACTATACTACTGTTCTACTATTATACTACTGTAATACTACTATACTACTATACTACTATACTACTGTACTACTGTACTACTGTACTACTGTACTACTACTATACTACTGTAATACTACTATACTACTGTACTACTACTATACTACTGTACTACTACAACTATATTACTCTACTCCTATTGTACGACTGCAATACTTTACTAACTACTCTCTATCTACTTACTACTATACTTAATAAGTAAACCCATCCCCACATAATCGGGGGGGGGTCGGGAAAAACTTGAACCCATGAACAAGTTCAAGCGGGCTAACCTTGACAGCGGGGGGGGGGGCGGGGGGGGGGGTTGTTAATCGGTATCCAACATTACCATTTATGGAAGTGGAGTCCTAGGGTTTCAGCTCGACACTTCAGACCTACTTGCAGGCAGTTGGCTCCTGGGAGCTGGAGGGCCATACTATGATTTCGTCATGGGTCCTAGCACCTCTGGAAGATTCGCGGGTACGCATCCTCATCTGAGGTATAGGGTTCGTGTTAGTAGACAGAACGGCCTGCGAACTGGCAGGGTCAGAACCAGTAAAAAGAAGGCGCGCGACCCGTTGGGCCAGTTCAACAAAGCAGAACAAAAACACCACAGGGCCGAAGAAGTCACATGCTACACTCCAGATAGCCAGCGGCCCGCCTGTGTTAGTTGCTAGCTGAGCTGAGATCCTGTGCGGGAGGCCTCCCGTTCTGAGCCAACGGCGACGCAGACAACCATAGTTCTTGATCGTCGCTGTCGTCATCATCGCGTACGTCGCACCAGTTCTGGCAAGTGGAAGATCGGGAGCTTCCAGACCCCTCTGTAAGCTTGTAGGATATGCTGCCTGTGCCTTGAAATAGCTCCGCTCCGTACTGACGCATCGCTACCCCAGTTGCAGCATCTACGGCTTATCGCAATCGAGCTCATGGTTGTATGTGCCCAGGATGGGGACATGCAGCTGGGCGTCTTACTTAGTTACTTTGGACAAGCTGGGAAGCACCGGCCCCCTCTAGGCCCTAGTCGCGCCAGTCTCTCAGCCACAGCTCCGCCTCCTGTATTTGCCTTTTTCCTTGCTGACGTCCCAGGATTAAATCTCAAAGTCTCAACACCCGCTAATCTCAAAGTCTCAACGCCCGATAGCACTGAATAACTTCGCACCTCACGCTTTGCTTTTGTGGCAGCGAAGGCCTCAAGAAGCTCGTGCAGGGGTTTAGGGCTTAGGGAGGATTGGTATTGGTAACAATTCAGGCCGGGCCGATTGCGAAGTCGCTGTTTCGTTTCGTAGGGATTGCCAGCTTCGAAAATAGCAACGCTTAATGTCAGAATTTAATTTCGTCGGAGCTTCGTGGCTGAGTCCGTGAGTGAATGACTGAGAGATACAGAGGGACAAAAGAGAGAGAGGGAGAGAGAGAGAGAGAGAGGGAGAGAGAAAGAGATCTGAAATCCTCGACAGCTGGGAATGCACTGTCGAGACTACATGTTCCTCGTTCTTCCTCCATAATATGCATCGGCAGCAGGCACGAATACAACTCTCACAATCCCGAGGTCAAACCCGAAAGTCCAAACCCTTGACTCTAGACCTCCCAACTACCCTCCCCTTGAACTCCAAAACGGGCCCTCGAGTTGCATCAGATTCTTGCCAATTTTGTTAAACACATGCTGCGTATCCTTGTCCTCATCGACTCCTGTATTGGGCACCAGGAGGTCCCAGCCATGCACAAGAGAAACTGAAGTAGGCGAACTCTCCAACCTCCCAACATAGCTCTGGTGCGTAAGTTTGAGCTTAGGCGATAGCCTCGAGTCCGTATTTGCTGAAGTCTGACGACTTGCTTTGCACGCGAGACCTGGCCGAATCAGAATGCAGTTTGGTTGAGGGTGTAGTTGAAACACTACACATGACTGTGTATGCACAGACAGCATTGGACATTAATGCTCACACTCTCGGTGTTCTCGCAAGGATGTCTGGGCATCTGTCGTAGGCTGAGCGTAGCTGCACCTTAGGGTGGGGCGGGCGGAGAGGGGGAAAGGGTGGGACGCCAGAAACTGAGCGGCCGTAAGATCTGTTGGCCAGCGAGGTTCGTGGTTGCAGACCGTTTCGGTTCGCACCTATATGGTATATGCCACGTTAAACTGTAGCCATGTCTTATGTACATGCTTCCAGACAGATGCCACGTTCGAAGCTGAGTATGCAGATGAGAAACCCACCCTCGTGGGTCTATCACGAGCTGCATGAAAACCGACTGTGCACCGAAGGACTTGGCCTCTGTGCATCGTCTGTTGATCCATCAGAGAGTCCGTCGGATGGCACCTAGCGGTAAACAACGGGGAGTTTGTCTGAGGAGAAACACTATACTGCACCTGGAAAGGTCCTATCAGTGAGCATGCATCAACTAGAAAGGTCATTGACTTCAAGGTCATTACTAATCACCGAATGAACTTGAATGCTCGAGTCATCCAATAACAATCAAGACTACTGATACTGCTACTTCGACTGCTGCTAATGCTACTGCTGCTGGCTGTACGCAATCCAACATGCTGCATCTGGCAACTGATAGCCTGATTGTTTATTCTGGTATGAGGGAAAAGGTGACGAACGGCACACATGCGTGCTTGCTTCTCTCTCTCTCTCTCTCTCTGTCTCCTTCTCTCTCGACATGTATGCAGTTTTAACATTGTAGGTGCGCCTGCAGCCTGCATGTACGAGTTGAGCCCAAGTCCCCATGCGAAGTTGAGGTGAGTGGCGGTTGCACTCTCTGGGTCTCGCAACAGGAAGAAGCAACAGCTTTGAAACCAAATGCCCGTTGCTCGGCACGTGTGCAAAACGAACTGACGCTTGGAGGCACACAGTAGCAAGAGTTAGGCTGTTGAAATCGCACTCATCCTCAGGTGATTCTTCATGGAGGTCGGATCCTGTAGCAGCCTAGGAGTTCATCAACGGGTGCCATCAGACATGTAATGGCTTCTCCCACTTCTACATGCCAGCTCGAGATTAATTGAACCTGGCGCTTGGACCGAACAGCTCGTTTCAACGAGGGTCAAGCTTAAATATCCCTGAGGGACACACGATGAACCTCCACACAAGAGCATGCTTTGAAGCACAGCTCCTGATCTCGTAAACCTGTAAACACAGCCCTACTCTCTGAGGATCAAAATACTCACATACATTAGTCCGTGCCACCAACAAGAGTAGGGACCCTTAGGGGGGTAGGGGGAGGGGGGTAGGGACTATACTTCCTTGAATAAGCCTCATGTCCTTATCATAGGTGTTAACTACCCCCGGGCCCCCTACCCCCCTAAGGGTCCTTATGAAACAACCGGCCTTGGTGTCTGAGCTTCTTCTGGATTGCCTGGGCAGTTAGGGGCATAAGGCTTTAAGGTTTTAGGGTTGGATTGCTCTTTCCTTAGTTAGGGTTTAGGGTTTAGGGTTTTTAGGGTCTTTGGGGGTTAAGGGTTTAGGGTGCATGCAGCCGCTAAATTCCTCTAGCAGGAGTTGGGAGCTCTTGGTATGCCCTGAGCCTGAAAGCAATCGAAAAGCCTCCTGAGCGTTGCTCTTATGCCGGCGTGGTGCCGTCCGGGCTCCAGCTCCTGTCCCTGGCTACTCACCATGACCTGGGAGAGTTCGGGCAAGGGGTTCAAGATGGTTCAAGGTTTGTGGCCTCAATTCTGCAGAATTTGCGCTGGAAATCTCTGGCCCCAAGCCGGTCTTAGCAGGAAGTCTGGCTGCAGAGAACCTCTGAAACTTGGACTTTCGCAACTGTTGCCCCCGTGATTCATTGCGCCCGCCTGCTTGCAAATGATATCGCACTCAAAGCAAAGGGCACCAAGTGTCGGTCGAATGGTTGCCGGGCTGGTGGTCCGTGGAGCCATGCACCCTACTCTCTTACAGCAGCCTCCCCAGGTTTCACACTGAGCAGCCGGGCAGAATCGACTCCGGACTGTGGCCACTGGCTTCGTGGCTCTCGCTACACTATCCAGAACAGCTGCGGGAGAATAATGACAACAATGACAATGTAATGATAATGTGTGCAATAACAAACGACATACATAACAATAATAATCACAAGATCAACAATAACACTAACAGTAATAGTAATAACAGCTGCAAGGTTCGCCGACTTCGCAAGACATGAACAGCTCAACGGTGAAGGTCCGCATAGCTATACAGACTGCACATGCTTAAAATCTTGACGCTGCTAAAACTCGAAAAAAGTTCTTGGCTGCATAGGTGCTCGAAGCTCAGCAAATGGGGCAGGCAGCGACTCGGCCACCGCCATCACCACCACCAACGGCAGGGCAGCAAAACCAGCAAAACATATGCAACAGCAGCAACAAACATGGACAAGGCACTGAGCACCAACATCGCCATCACCGCCACCAAGAACACCCGCCTCCACAGCACTGCAACAGTCAAGGATGATGGTCAGCACCATCGCCGGAGCCGCTGCAACTTCAACCCCGTATCATACTATGACCATCTCCACCAACAGCCACACACAGAAACAACAACAGCAACAACACAAATGACAAAATATCGCCAAGCACACAGCTTAATCACATTGTCAGCGACAACAGCTACCGCAACCGGAGCCGAAACCCTGGCCATGACAACACGAACTTCACTACTAGTACCAACGCGACAGCACCAAGACGACGAAGACCACGAACAAGAAAAAACAAGCATTAACTATGAACGCCACTATGCGACACACTTGCCACCCACCGACCCACCCACGGGTGCTCACGCGCGTACAAGCAAACAAGCAAAAACAAATAAACAAACAACACAACACACACAGAGACACACAATCACACAGATGTACACGCACCAGCACGCAAAATACATGTAAGTACACACACACACACACACACACACATGCACTGATCGATGCACACAAGACATGCGCACCGCGGCTCGCGAATTCGCAGTTCGTTGGTTAGAATTCGTCAATGCCCCAAGCGAAAGTTCTGAAACAAACCGATCCGTAAATCGCAGACTTCCTGTCCCAATCCCCAGCAAAGGAGTATCCTGGCGCATCTGCCGGCACATGTCCTGCGAAGATTGGGTCAAGCATCTCAAGACAATGTCAGCTTATTGAAGCACACTTGTAGCCCGGGATGTGTTGAAAAAGGATGCAAGTTCATACTGCACATGCATACGTACCGGCCAATCAACACGGTCACAACACAGGTGATGGTTGATTGTGCTTCAGGATATATTGGTGCAGGTTTTCAGGATATCGGGACTGCCATGTCCCAACTCGGTATCTGCTATAGTGCGTATTAGTACACCGGTACACCTCACTCCGTCACCCCGCTTTGACTCAAACCTGCTCTTGCTCTTTGCTAGATATAGCCCTCTCCCGTCGTCTCCGTCAAACTTCAGTGGGAACAAGAACACATAGCATGTCCAGCAATGCACATCACGGAGCTTCACGTACCATGTGACGGTGCCAAGCTGCAAGGCACATTTTCAGGCGCGTCTTTCGTTCGCCACGCAGCATGTGTTTGCGAGCCTGGTAGGTGTTCTTACATCCTCAGGCAAGTGAAAAGTGAAAAGGCAGATGTGACCAGAACGCCCGGAACAACAGCGAGTCGTCAAGATGGCAACAGGAGGAATTGCATGGGCAACACCACGAAAAAAGGCGTCCTGGGTACATCAGCAGAAAGAAAGTAGATGTGTATAGATCCCGGTTGGTGGCACATGCGACGCTCGTGTCCAAAAGTGTGTTTATGGAGGCTCACAACTTACAGAAAGCGAGCAACCGGGACTGGGAATCCGAAGACCTACAAGTTCACCTAGTGTAGGCCTTTCTAGGGCCGCAAGCAGCAAGGCGAGGATCCCTCACCTCAGAAGTTTCATCAAGCGCACCACTAGTATATGTCTAGGGTGCACGCTCTCGGAGAACTCCAGGAAAGTGATCATGCTCAATGACAACGGCAACAACGCTAATAGTAGGTATAATTAGGGAATAACAATAGTCATAATCCTCATAGAATCATAGTAGTCTGCTGCCTGCTGGCCCCTCAAAGAGCGGAAGCATGTCCAGCTTCAGGTGTCGCAGCTCTGCTGGGCAACGAAAACATCGGCTGCCACAACGTTTGGTTGACAACTGCGGCGCAGATATAAGGCCATGGGGCTGGGTGTGCAATTAAATGTCTACTGCAAGCGCTCTCGCAATCACGACCGTCGATGGGCTTCAACACGCGATCTGCAAACGTACATTGCCTATCACGCGTTGCTGAGGCTACTCTCTTATATTTGTCCATGCAACAATCTTCGTCTTCGCCTGAACATGTGTGTGATCGTAGGAAGCTGCCAATTATGTCCGGAACCGTCCGGTCGCCGTGTCAACCAAGAGCCAAACCTGTCTAGCAAGTCCAAGTCGAATTCAAGCTGCTGCTTTGGCTGGGCTCCCTAGCCTCCTCTTGCACCCCCACGGTGCTGAGATCCGTGACACTGGGCACAGGCGGACGGCTGGGGGTATGTCATTAGTGAGGTATCGCATGACCAGCTTTGTCTGGTTCAGAGCGAAGGCCTCTGCTTGGTGCAAAGGCCTACGCGACTTGAAAAAGCTCGGGGAGGACCTCGAAGCGGGCGGACGTGCATCGCACGGTAACATGCATCACTATGGATCCCGTCGTCTTGCTTTGTCCAGTACTCATGTGACCGTGGGCATCCGTAGCAGAAGCGCATGTCGAGTCTAGTGTGAGATCCCTGTAGCAGGTCCTCCAGAGCAGGATAGCTCAACATGACGGCTCCGTGCCATTGCCGGCAAGATTCAGTCATCTCGTATCGCATGAGACATGTCCCTGTATGACACGTAAGAAGTTGAGGAACCGCGGAAATCGGAATACCATACACACTGGCCATCACCTATCTAGAATAACCCATTTTCCCAATTGATTTACCGATTTACCTCAGCCGCCTCAACCATTGATGACTCTGTTGACACTAAATTCTAGACCGACGAGGCCCGGAGATTGCCAAAAAAGGCCGCAACGATCTCGGAGGCTTAATCTGTCTAGCTAGGAGGAGATTCCAGTTCGCAATGCTTGGTTCAAGCGTTGATGCTGTGAGTGTCGGGCGTTGGGCTTGAAGTCTTCCCAATCAGCCATGACATGCTATACCAGTCACCAAGAAAGTCTGTTTGGGCTTGATAGGGTTTAGCGTGGTGAACCAATGGAAGGCCGGAGTAATGAATCGGGTATATTTCCAACTATGAGAGAAGACGAATTAACAAGAGGTCTGTATTTTGTATGTATAAGTACAAATGCACGCGCATGCAGCATACACGACATATACATTTTCTTACACCTTTGTACAAAAGTAAACCGATAATTCGTTAGGTGGCAGTCATAAACATAAACATAATCTGCTGAAGCAATCGTCCGCTTTGTAGCTAGATATGTAGAAAGTAGAAAGTAAGGCGCTCTATGATACTTACTAGTAAGGCGCTCTATGATACTTACTACATCAGGCTTGTAGCTCAGGGTTCAGTCCGAGTCTGAATTGGGGGGGTTGACAGACAAAACAATATATCAACGGCCATTCGTGCTAAAATCTCAGGCGTATACTCTTGGTCCTCCGCAACACCAAATCTCGAAAACCATCTCGCACATAGTAGCTCATAATTTGCCAGCAGATTGAGAGATCTGGGGGGGTTGCATGCCTCCAGGATTCGATTGCGTGTCACCAAAACAAAGCAGCCGCTGCCTCTTTGCCAAATGGGCAGCGTGCAGTAACCTCTTGCAGCATTTGATATGCAAGCTGGCGGAGCACAGCACACTGTGTGGCAATTGCCTCCTGCAGAGCAAACACTGTAACACTAACTCCATCCACAGGAACTGCAAAAATTCATGATGCAAGTCCTGTCCACCAGCTGAATTGATGTGGGGCGCTTTGCGCCTTGGCCCCTTCTGAGCCTACGATGGATGCGCGCGCCGCGGAAAGCCAAAAGAGGGCGATGACTTGCTAGGCTCCAACGTCAGACCATCGGCTGCAGCAACAAACCGGATCGATCTTGAAACTGAGGCTTTGGATGCTTGCATCCGAATTTCATAGTCTTCGAGATTAAAGGGCCATAGACACATGAGGGTTCAGGGTTCGACCAGGCACTTATTTCATAACAGGAGGCTGGGATCCTCTAAACAGAGTCAAAACTGAAAGAATCCTTATACGACCCAAACTACTGCCCCTCTAAAAGGCATCGACATCTGTGCAACGCAGGGGTGTTCGACCCAGGCCGTCAAATTCAGCCTGCGCAGCGGAACAAGCAGGCTGCAACTGGGGAGGGGGGTTTTCCGGAAGGGTACTATGGGGTTCAATACTAGGGTTCCCTTTAAGGGCACTATGGGTGTCTATACGGGATCTTCCAGAAGGTTGAGAAGAGATGTGCGGAAGCGGCAGCATACACGGTTGTTACTCAGCTTGTCGGCCGGTTCGTCTGTAAATGCCAGTATCGTCCCTAGGCCCTAGGCATGTCTGTGTAGCAAACATCTGTCAGACCTATCAGTCATACCACAGACAGACAGGTAATATAGGGGCCTTAACAATTAGAATAGGGTTCTGGGGCCCATTATAACATAACAAAAAGCAACCGCCAAAATAGTATAGGTAACCATTTAGGCCCCTATAGTAGTTGCTGATGGTCACAGCCAGCTCGCCATTTTCATCATCCCCACAGCCAACGACACCAGTAACAACACCATCGAGGTCATCCTCATCGTGAACACCACTGTCTGCGGCTTCGCTGCACCTCCATGAATCATCTTCATGCTGCTCCCCTCGAATAACCTTCCTCCTCTTGAGCATCGTAACCGTCATCATCCACCATACTCACCATTGTCTAAGTCGCACTCAGCCTCATCGTCCTACTCTTCCCCATGATCTTCCTCTATATTGGATGTACTTTGATGCTCTGAGTCCCGGCAGACGATAACGAGGCCGAGTAGTCCCGACACAAAAGCAACATACCGACACAAAACCCTAAAGCATCATGGACATGAATGAGAGAATGTTCGCTTTGACAGCAGAAGGGAGTTTCCGAAAATAGGGGACCCTAATACAGTACCCCAAATAGTAGGATCCTTATTACAAGGACACCAGAATAAGGTACCCCTAATTTTCGGAAACTCCCACATGAATGAGAGAATGTTCGCTTTGACAGCAGAAGGCCTCAGTCTTCATAGCTCTCGGGAGCTGCCGCTTGCAGACGAGCCTGACGTTTCTGTTGGCAGATGCTGCCAAACCGACAGAAGCCCTGCTTCACCAGCAACTCTGAAGCAAAATTCGATTCAGTTTGCTTGCTCAGCTGTCATCACCATCTCGACCATGCTGCTGGCCAGTTCTGTAGTCGTCTTCCAGTTATGCCGCCTTTCTTGCAAATGTTTCTTAAAAAAATTCAGCGCCTTGCACATGCTCCAGACATTCTGTTGCTTCTAGTCGGGCCTCGGAAAATGAACCACTGTGCTTGGACGATGCGCGTCAAGCTGAATGATCGCACCCTGAAATCTGCAAAAGTCCTAAACGTCGCAACCTTTGTGTCACACAGTAGACCTAGATCAGCATCCGAAATGTGGAACCCCAATCTGCAGTCAAAGTGTCAGCCAGTTCTTCTCGTGTTCCCTCCAGCTCCTTGAATGCAGATCACGGGAAGGATCTGCCCAATCGGGGGCATCAGTCGGTAAGAGCACAAGCTCAACCCACTTAAAGCCTCTTTCGAGCAATACACCAGGAACGCCTTGTGCAAACACGCGAACTCTGGAAATCAAGGACGCAGGCCTAGTGTTGCTGAAAATGTCGTGCTTGCGGTAGAGATCTGGAAGCTCACACACTGCGGGGACGCTGCATGGATTTCAGTTGTTGAGCAAGCTTACTGTCTTCTGTACTCGTAGGAAAGTCTTTTCTCAACCATTCCCCGGGTGGGATAAAGAACCTTTTCAAAAGGAAATTCTGCACGCCACAACCACGAGCGCACCGACCAGCATGCATGTTGCGCATTTCCTGCACAGCTTGTGGACTCCTCGTTTCAGGGGACATGACGGATGGTCCAACCGCGCGTAACTCCCAAGAAAGGGCTTCGAGGCAACCCGGGTGTGCGAATGCGGCACAGAATGAGAACAGCATGAGTCTCCACTCTGCAAATACGGTGCAGCTTCTGTCTCCCTCCAGCGTCGGCATCACTGCCCGAAGTCCTAAACCACGCTCCGTCAACAAAAACCCTACGTACTATAGTTGAGGACGAGCATCGGCTTGTGATCCCAAAAGCTGGCGCAGGGTGGTCACCTGAAGCACGTTTTTTTTGAGTCTAGTGGTCTAGAATCGTTAGTCTCTCAGCCAAGACTAACACTGCACATCAGCAAGTGTGATCTGAGAACCTATAGGGTACACATCAGAGATGCCGCATAGCACTTCGGGATGCCCTGATCTGATTCGTGTTGTAGGGTAGAAAATGTAGAAACACATCCGCACCGTCAGCTCCGGTCAAACAGAGATACGGCCAAACAAAAGAACAGAGAGCAACAAACACATACTGCCTTGACTGGTCAAAAAGATTGGAACTGCACCCCCGGAAACATCACGACTGGGACTACTGCTGACCTACATTAAATTACGTCACTGGAAACTTCCACCCCGACCGTCTACGCAGCTCCTGAAACCGTCAATTCGATGCCCACCTCCGGACTCGCCGGGCTCAGGCATGGCTCTTTATTGCCTCCTCGCCGTCCCGGGTTCACCGAGGGTGAGGTCACCAGGCCTCCAGGGGCACGACGGGATAATTCAAAGGCCTTGGCAACTAGAACCTTTTCAAACAAATGGATGTTGACATCGTGGATTTAGTAACCTTAGTATAGGGGCTATAAGAGGCTGTCCTGACTAGTTCTTTCGATATTTAGGCAGCGATTGGGTTTAGGGTTCATTGGACCACTAGCAAGGGGTTGTGGTTTCTGCACTTTAACAATCTAAATTTCAAGCATACCGGTCATGACTGCCAACTACGTCACTCTCTGATTTTAGCTTGCATATTGTACAATCATATACACTCTACATGATGTACTTTATGGTTATATGTACATATATATATATATATATATATATATATGTATATGTATGTGTATATATATATATATATATATATATATATATATATATTATACACATACAGTTATACATTATACTCAGCTTCACTGGGCACTGGAACCCCGCAGGGTTAGAACGGTTACAACAGCTGATGAAGGATTGGCTACTTAGTGAAAGTCACAGGCTTACCTTGCGCTGACGTGTCAATGTTGAAGAAGTGAATATAAGTGAATGAGAACTCCTAATTAGAATAGCGCGGCTTCCGGATTCCTCACCCCACACCAAGCCCTATGGAACCTGACCCCCATGACCAAGTTCTCGCTTTGACTGTGTGCCGGCCTCCTCCGCTGCTGGGAGATTGGGCATTGACGAAACCTGGGTGTGGGGGACCGTGGTCTTCAGTAGGGCAAAAGCCTTAGTGCTTCGTGTCTGGGGCTCGCGACACGAAGTGGATCGATCCTCTGTGTTATCCAAGAAGCAGAAACACAACACAAACGTCGATAACAGTGACACCAATCTGAATCGCTACGCTACCAAATCTCATTGGGAACGAAGTGAACCCCAACAGTTGCATTGACTCCTGCGAAATCTTTGTGCTGTCGGGCCCGGCGTAAATGGGGATGTTTCTCCAAACAATGAAAGCACCGACATATGAAGCAAAGCTTGGTAAAAAGCCTAGTGTTTCCGGCTTCGAGTAGTTAGTACTACGTAAGTCAACTACCGGTATCCGTCTGACTAGTTAGGTTGCACTTGCAGCGTTCCCGTTCGAGAGGGACAGACAAGCAGCACTAGCAACATCGTAGGCTTCGTAGCCGGTGAAATAGTAGAAATTGTTGTTGCTGGTGTTGGTGCTGTCGTTATCTTGATCGTGGTCGTGGTGGTGGTGGTGGTAGTGGTGGTGATTGTAGTGGATGTGAACGTGGTAGTAGTAGATAGTAGTTTCAAGAATCAAGAACAGAAGCGAACAGTTCTTACGGCCGGAGAAACCGGCCAGTACAGAGAGTCGTGCAAGCATTCAGCGAACGCAGTAGGCCCGGAAAGGAGGAGTGAAGACTGTCGGCAGACTAAGCTGGGTTCAACAATACACCCCTTAGCCTGTAAACCTACATCAGAAACCATGTCTGGACCACCTTGCTGCACGTTCAACCTTCGGTTTACTCCCTTCCTGTTGACACAATCTGCTCTCGCACAGACACATCCCAACAAGCGTGTGGCGGGTTGCTATAGCACCACATGGGCAACCCGGATATACATCCGTCCAAATCTAAACCCCTGCTGGCCGAGGCACTGCGCATGCTCATACGGGACCTGCGCAGACAGTCTGTTATTTTCGTGGGCCAAAACTACTCATTCACTTGTTCTTCCGTTTCTTTGTGAGAAATCGCTGTATGACCAAACGTTAAGCGGGCACAGAACCTGAAGTGTCAGGTTGTCGGGACAATGACCGTTCTTTTCAAGGCTTTTGGGCTCGATCCCAAACTGGCTCGAGGATCTAACCCAGAGGCTCCAAAACCCCTTGATTACGGAATACCTTAAATTGTAATAGGCTCGCTAATATGATTTAAGATATATATTTACGTTAAATTGTAATAGGCTCGCTATAATATGATTTAAGGTACATTCCTTAATTAAGGGGTTTTGGAGTCTCTGGGAATGGAAAGTTTGGGCCTGGTGGGGGCACTCCAGCCCTCGAAAACCAAATGACAGTACTACACCGTCGACCGGGAACGAGTTTCTTCGGCACCTTCGCCTCCCTCACAGAGAGATCCACGTCTACAGCAACGCACACCATGATTTTTGCAGGGGTCTGATGATGTCGTGCGCATGTCTGAAGATTTCACTTACCGGAACTTTGCACCACCATTGAGAATCTTGAGTCTCGGAGTGTGTGCTGAGCAACTCCTAGAAAAGAGGCCAGGCTTCGCATCTGTCCGTGCAGGTTGGCGGGCTTTCGAATCAACAATCTGCATACATTGGGTACGGCCCACATACAGTAACAGTCTATAATGGAGCTACTATTAAGGGCCTCATATATCTATATTATGAGTATTATCCAACTGTTCCTGAGTGGGGGCCGTACCCACTGCATACAAGCATCAGGTCCTTGCAACCAAATGAAGAATCAAGCAGCCAAGAGGCCTAGAGGTTGCAAGAGACAGGAGAGGCAGGCGGGGAGACCGTTTCCATCCTCATCCATGCCGCTAACTAGCTCAAACCATCAGAAGCTCAGAGCCCAGATCCTGAAACGAAACCCCACAACAGCGATCTGCACCTGCACGGAGACGGAACATCTGCTGTCCAGCTCGGCGGCGAGCGACCTAAAAGCCAAGCACAACTGCCAGTTCTGCAGGGCAAGACTTCCCAAAGCCGTAAGCCCTGTGTCATGAGCTGCGTCTGTGTGCACCCCCGACGGAGGTCTCAAAGGCTCACCAGCAGAATCTGCATCACAGGTCCACATATGTAGGGCATACGTGAAGGCTGTGGCTGGAATGGCTGATCCGCTAAGCGGCATGCGAGAGTTCAGGCTGGCATGCAACTTGAGTCGAGGCAAAACAAATGCGCGGACCGTGCGTTTTGTGAAGCCTCTGTGGAGCCTCTGTGTGTGCGTGTGTGTGTGCGCACAGGGTATCTGAACATCCATGCAAGTCAAGTTGTGGATATCGCAAAACCAACCTTTCAGTCACTCGGAAGGGGGGCTTCGCAAGATTGTGTTTATTCAATTTTATTCAAGCAGCATGGTGTTCGTGAGGATGCATCGCCTCCGAATGGTGCCTGCCGGGAATGTTGGTGGCTGCGCACCATGGGCTGGATGCCTAACATAGGGGCCTTAATAATTAAAACAGGGTTGGGAGGCCCATTTACTACAATTATAATCAGGAACCCCCAAAAGAATATTGGTATTTAAGAGTAGTTAATTAGTAATTAGGCCCCTAGATTACGGCCATGCTAGATCAACTCCAAGCCAAGATGGACCATCGAGCCTCCAAGCCCGGAGCCTCTTATAACTCAATACCGGGGCCCATTAAACCAGAATAAGGAGCCCCCCCAAAATAGTATACATAGGTAAGTATTAAGGGCCCTATAGCAAGTCCTATAACCGATTTCCTCTCAAGGCTTACGTAGATCTACGAATTTCAACAACCACAGCAACCCTAAAGACTACACCCTAAGCCCTGCGCCAGCCTTTGGCGAAGTCGCAAGCAGCAGGCGCTTTGCCGAGACGTCAGGCGAGGCCACAGCGGCGTTAGGCGAGGCGTACGGGTAACCCCTGGGAGCGGATTCTGATGCGTTAATAATTAGAATAGGGTTCCTGTAGTCGTCTATAGGGGTTACTATAAGGGTACTATATTACTATATAGTATAGGGGCCTTAATAATTCGAATAGGGTTTTGGGGCCCATTATACTATAACTATAGTATGTAAGGAACCCCAAAATATTATTAATATTTAGGCCCTATAGTAATGGCAGCTTCGGTTACTTCGGGAACAGCGGTTCGAATCAACTCAAGGCTCAGTCTAAATTCGTGGTTCGGCGCCATGAGGGACATGAGCAATCTAAGGTAGTGAGCAGGAGCCAGGGCTCTGTCTCTTCGGCACAGAAGGCTTGGAATTTATCTAACCCCTAAACCCTAACCCCTAAATTTACTAAACCCTAAACCCTACCCTAAACCCTAAACCCTAAACCCTAAGGGTAGCTGCTATTCCTGCACGATGCGATGTCTGCTCTTCAGTTTGACCTGTGTGACATCCAGTAACGAAAACTATAGAAAAAATCAACGCAAATTCTTCAAGAGCACACGGTTTAGGGTTTAGGGTTTAGGGTTTTAAATCTATTCCAGCAGTTCCTTGTTTGTCACTACTCAGACGCACAGGAATTCATGACTGGTGTTTCTGTCTCGGGTTCTGGCCTCGCGGAGGCGTCGCAGGAAGGCTTTGATGTCGGAGACGGGCAGCCAGGATACCCCAAGGCTCCTGGAAAGATTGCCGAGTGAGCTGCAAAGGAGTCGATCTGCTACTACAGCTGTATTATTGCAGCGATCAGGATTGAGGGCTCTTGCTTGGGCATCAAGTTTTGGCATGCGAGGATTTCGGCATACAAACCCAACACACACTGCCGGCTCCAGCAAGCTGCTTCTACCCGTGGCGGCTTCCGAACCATCAGCTGTTCAGATCCACCCAGCCCTGCTTGACGAAGAGAGCTTTGCAGTAAGTCTCGAGTGCCCCAGTCCAATCTACAAGAAGTCCTGTAGAACACTTTCGAAGTGACTTGAAAATCACCAATGCTGCCGCGCCTGGTGGCAGGAAAAGGCCCTGCTTGGGCTGGTCCGCAGGTGCTGTGCTCATGATACCTGCACGACAGAAATAACTGCTTGCTTGGAGGTCTGCCTACCTGCCTACCTACCTGATGCCTACACCCGCCCCACCCTACCACCCCCCCCCTCCACACAAGCCCTCTCACTCACCCACCCATCCACCCACCACCCACCCACCTTTCCATCCTACCAACCTGTCTGCCTCCCTACAGTGGTTTATCACGTACACATACAAATTCAAATATACATGTACATATACATGTACACATCATATACATATATATATATATATACATACATACGTACATACACATACACATACACCCACACACACACACACGTACATATATATATATATATATATATATATATATATATACATATATACATATGTATGTATATAGATATAAGCACACACACACACACATATATATATATATATATATGTATGTATGTATGTATGTATGTATGTATGTATGTATGTATGTATGTTGTATATGCATGTACATTTACATGCGCGCGTATGTGCGTATGTTTGCATGTATTTATGTACGTATGTGTGTGTGTGTGTATGTGAACACATACCAACAAAACGTTCATGACATGGCATGGCATTGCATGGCGCGGCATGGTATTGCATTGCACGGCAGGAATAACATAACACAACATGACATTGCTTCACATGAGCATGTGTATACATTCTACACATATACATATAGATATACACATACATACATGCAGTTGGTCATCGTTGTGTTCATATAGAAGACACGCACACAAAATTAGCACGCGCCTGTGCTTCTAGCTCTTGAGCTCTACACATGTCCGGCCTGGCCAATTACCATCCGCCCCTGGAGAGGGCACCGTGCCGGGGCCTGGCTGAGGATAGTCAAGGGTCTCTGAGCATCTACGGAGTTGCAGGTGCTAGGTTGGGTGCTGGGATTTAGACTGGGGGGGTTCAGCTTTAGGCTTGGGGTTATACTTGGGTTCTGGAGAGGTTCTGTTGTTTGATCTTTCCGCGGAACCGCCCGAACGTTCTGAATGAAATGGCTTAGACCACGTGCCACGTGAGCCATCTCATGTCGCCCAGTCTCGGTTTCAGCCTGGCATGTATCTGACTAGGAACCGAAGGAGCCATGCCTGGCCGGTGCTGTAAATTATGGGGTGCCTTACTTCCATCCTCAAGACAGGACTTACGCCAGTCTAATAAGAGAAATCTAGATCTAGGTGCCTCAATTTAAAGAGGTACTTGCAAAGTCTGCGGCATTTCTCAACCTATTAAAGTTCTGCAGGTCTTATGGTCCAAATTGTTCTCCGATGAGCAGCCTGTGTAGGTCTGTGTCGGGCTCTGGCTGCATTCCACGCCAAGCTCCTGCCAGGGCTCAAGGGTTGCGAGGCAACCGGGTTTAGGGTTTAGGGTTTAGGGGCCTCACATGCATGTGCAAATATGGGTAGAGTTGACTATGCACATACAAATATACATAAACACCGCGTCTGTATACACATATGCATACATATAGACATGTGCATTTATATGTACATATGTATATATGTATATTATATTTTGTTATATTAGATTATATTATATTATATTATATATATATACATATATATATATATACATATATACATATATATATATATATATATATATATATATACATACATACATACATACATACATACATACATACATACATACACACACACACCTACATAAAACAAATATCCTGTTCCGACATAGCGTTTTATCGGCTGACATGCAGGCGTCTTCCGGCATGGACCCACGGAATCGGATCCCACGGATTCTGATGTCCTTAATCCGGCCCGGAAACCGGCCTCCAAATTCTAAACACTACCCAGAGGCTCCATAGTAGTTTTTCCTTATCGGATTCGAAATATGAACCCCAAAAAGGAACTACCAATATGGAGCCTATGGGGAAGCCTGCTATGACATTCATGCTCGAGGGTCTTCGAGAATTTGTTCTCCTTGGTAGGGTTTTTGTTCGGCTGAGGGGAGCAGTCACAGCCTCACTAAATTGATTAATGTAACGGTCCGTTTAGGAATATGGGCTCTTTTAATGCGTCGGCTCCGGGGCTAATTCCGAATCTGACAAAAAAATTGGCTTGTTCTAATTTATGCGTTTTTTTTTGGCTGGGGTGATTTTTTGGTGGCGGGGCTGTGCTATTTGCTGATGGTCAATCTTAAGGCAGCCACGACCTAAACCCCCACCCAAACCCCCACCCAACCCTAAAACCCTGGCCCTGAAGCCCGAAAATCTCTTGCAGAATTGTTTCGCTTATTGGGGCGTCAGGAATGAAAATCTGTACTACTACTGTACTACTACTGTACTACTATTCTACTATACCTTGATTATTGGGGGGGCCTGCTAGGGTGAACCGCCGAATCGGGGATTGGACCCTAGCTCAAAAGAGGCCTCTCCAGTACTAAAGTTTGTATAAAAAATTAAGTTTTGGGTCGAATCTGGACCGACCCCCCTTTGGAAGGGTTTAGGGCTTAGGGTTCAGGGTTTGTTATAGGGTTTAGGAGTGTAGGATTCTTTAGGGTTTAGGGTTCGGGGTTTAGGGTTTCAGGCGCTGGCTTTATGCTTTGCTTATTGGGGGAATGTACTCACTGGCTTTATGCTTTGCTTATTGGTACTATTTCTGTACTATTACTGTATTACTACTGTACTACTGTGGTACTACTACTGTACTACTAGTGTACTACTGTACTACTATTGTACTACTACTGTACGATTACTGTACTACTATTGTACTACTGTACTGTTATCGTACTACTACTGTACTACTATTGTACTACCACTGTACTACTGTTGTATTACTATTGTACTACTGCACTATTATTGTACTACTACTGTACTACTACTGTACTATTATTGTACTACGGTACTATAATCGTACTACTACTGTACTACTACTGTACTACTATTGTGCTACTATTGTACTACTGTACTATTATTGTACTACTACTGTACTACTATTGTACTACCACTGTACTACTGTTGTATTACTATTGTACTACTGCACTATTATTATACTACTACTGTACTACTACTGTACTACTATTCTACTATACCTTGATTATTGGGGGGGGCTGCTAGGGTGAACCGCCGAATCGGGGATTGGACCCTAGCTCAAAAGAGGCCTCTCCAGTACTAAAGTTTGTATAAAAAATTAAGTTTTGGGTCGAATCTGGACCGACCCCCCTTTGGAAGGGTTTAGGGCTTAGGGTTTAGGGTTTGTTATAGGGTCTAGGAGTTTAGGATTCGTTAGGGTTTAGGGTTCAGGGTTTAGGGTTTCAGGCGCTGGCCCAGACCCCCTCGACCCCCGACCGCGCAGTCGCGCAGAACCGCAGACCCTGCACCCAAGCCAGCCCCCAAACCCCGGCACCTCCCAATTCCCTGCCACTCAGACCGACCCCTGACCCCTGTCCGTGGCTACCGGTTCCATATTAAATAGAATTTTTTTTTTGGTCGGGGGGGGGGGGTACCCCACTATTAAACGGCCGTTACATTAGTAGGGTTTTGGGGCCTATACTATAATTACCATAAAGACCCCCCCCCCCCCAACAAAAAAAGCAAAACTTGAACCCTGAAAGCATGCACCCCGCAAAATCTTAGACCTTAGCCCCTGCCGGTCCGCGAAGGTGACGGCAGTAGGTCCCCTCGAATTCACTTGCTGCTGCGCAGCCTGAGTCGGTAGGGCGTGGTAGGGCACATTTTTGGGGGGTTCAGCGTTTGTCTCATGCACATTGACTGGCGGCTGCTGGGCCTGTGCTTGGATATCTGGTTTCTGTTCAGAAGGTCAGGGGTAATTTGGACTTGAGAATCGGACCATGTAGTATTCGGCTCAAGTGTGGTAGATAGCCAGGGCTTGAGAAGCTGAAGGCTTGTGATCGGGGCTAGTATTGAGAGTTATCCGAATGCATGGTAGTAACAAAGACTTTCACAAATGGCACTGCCACCACGGGCAAACAACACCCTCACCGTGACTGGTATTAGAAATGCAACGATGCCAGCACCGGCAGCAAACCAAAAACAAAAACAAAATCCGGTATCTGAATTTAGTTTGCATGGCAACGCGAATTCCACAACTTGCCCCCTTTCAACCAGCTCTCTCACCCATCCCTTCATTGCTCCACTCTGAGACGGATTTAGGCCAAGATACCAACAAAGCGCATCCATGCTTCATGTCTTGCTACACGTGCTATAGTAGCCCTTTGCATGTCATGTTGTCAAACACGAACGATGACCGCGATGTGCCTTCTGCGCCTCACGCCGACGCCTTGCACGGCGCTCGGCGCGACGGCCACTGCGGCTGGGAGTCGTCGCGGTGCTTTTCACCGAACTGGCAAGCGGCTACATGGTTTCTCATACGAACAATAATACTGAATACATCTTCTTGATTTCGGTATTCAGCATTCGCCCAGATCGGCTTCCGATGCCTAGTGCCTTTGGTTGACAGTGTCTTCAGGGCCTACTCTACACGCTGCTGTGTGTTGGTCAGGATACCTGCGTATATCACGACTTTAGATGTGCATCCACATGTGTATCTATGTCTAATCCGCAAATAGGATATGTAGCTACAGCTTTGGTTTCATTCATGCTAAACGGGATTCTGTACTTGCATCATGTTGCATCTGTATTTCTGTTTGTACGCACATAAATGTACAAGCAAGTTTATACATCGAATGTCGTCTTCTTTCGTTTTCTGGTAGACACCGGGTGTTGCATTACCTTTAAGAGAGCGAGTCTGTAGTCTTTGTCGGGCCCCCGCTGCTGTCACTGGAGGTTGCCCAAGGTGAAGCCGATCTAAACCCCAAGCTGCTGAAACATCGCGCACCAACATCCTTCGGACCCTCCCCTGCCCGTAAGAGCTGGATCCGACCATAAAGAAACCCTAACCCTAAACCCCTATAAACCCCTAAACCCTATAAACCCTAAAGAGTAAGAAGACCATCCCGTGCAGGCAAGCAAGCCAGCTCAGCGGAGAGAAGGGCACGTTTCCGTCTGCGTCATTGTAGTCCTCGAATTCCTCCTGCAGGGTGCAGTGGTCTCGGTCTCTGCGAAGCAATTTCGAACAGGGACGGGCAGCGCCCAGGGTTTTGCGAGACCACCTGAAGAAGATTCAACTCCCAGCACAGGTGTTCGCTCAGCTTTCATTTATACACCTGCTTGGCTACCCACCCATGCTGACACCCTCCTTGCCTTGCATGGCGATTTAAGCTTTTTCCGGGAGTTGGAATTCACGCCTTCAGCAAACCCCGTAATTATGGCCATAAAGTATGACCAGCGGCAACGTGTACATTGTAGGCTCCTAGAAGAACCCAAAAGACGGGTCTGGAGCTTCGGTCCGAAGGTTTCCACGAATCTTTCGGGGCTCTGGCATGTGGGAGTTTCCGAAAATAGGGGACCCTAATAAAGTACCCTAAATAATAGGATCCTTACTATAAGACCCCAAAATGAGGTACTCCTAATTATCGGAAACTCCCATGTTGATGCCTACGAGCCCAAGGTTGCAGGCTGCTTCGCTTTTCGGGCTTGGGAGCTCCCACCGGAAATTTGAGTAGAAGCTCGGCTGCCCAAACATGACATGAGTAGGTCCCTAGACCCCGACATCCCCGACCCTAGTCTAATTATTTAAGGCCCCTAGACTATAGTACCCTTGCAGATCCCTTATAGCAGCCCCCTTAGAGACCCCGACATCCCGGAAGACCAGACATGCAGAGCCCCGGTTCTCCTCGTCTTTGATATCCTTGGCCCACGCGGTCAATGAACCCTTAGAAGCCCCATTCCTTTCTACATGGTTTAGGGTTTAGGGTTATCATATATGCATACATTTTCATATGATTGACGGTACTTATGTCAGAGCATAAAGTTTCTTATCGTATATGTTCAATGATAGGCTCCTTGGTCCTTAACCGAAAAGGGCTGGGAGTTTCAACAAGCTTGGCCTGACCCTGAGAGAGTGGAGCCCAACAGTCGGTAAGGAGTGATCCTATATCCCTTAATTAAGGAATATTCCTTATAGGGTTCCATTAAGGAATCTATAGGGTGCCTTTAAAGGATCTATAGGGTTTAGGGGCCTCCGAAGGGCTTCCTACTTGTCGGGTATCATGGGGAACTAAAGGTTAACCTATTTGGTTATATCGGGGTTATATAAGATACTACCCAAAGAAGGGTAAAGGTCACCTACTCCACTACTAGGTGTTCTGGAACCTAGTCTGGCAAACTCGCTGCCTGCCGACCTTCGCTTCCAGCTTCCGACTCGACCCACCGATATGTTAAATATCACAACCTTCTATGCCGCCTCAGCTCTGGAACGCTAAACACCAAATGCAACATAAAGCTCTATGGTGCCCTATGCCCCAAACCCAACAAACACCCCAATTTGCAAACATTTGTAAATTCACGCAATAGCAAAATCACACGCCGCCGAAGCCACATACCCGCAGACAACTACTTAAAGCTAGACATATAGACCGCAATCAGCCCCCGGCCCGGTTTGAGCCCTAAATCCACACTGCCAGTTTCGGCAAGTAGCAGGCCCTGCTCACAAATTGCAACCATCGTTTCTATAGCGACACCTACCCTGAAAGTGCCCTCCCTAAACCCTAATTAAACCCCTATCTTATGTTCAGAAGCGACATTTCTGCCGGCCCAGCAGCGCACCAAGCGACGGATTCGCGCTTCTGCAATGGCAATACCGGCCCTGTCTTCTCTTGCGTCCCGCCGACCTCAACTGTGTGGTGCTTAGTAGGGTATGGGGGAATGGATCGCTACTGCACCCAGAGGCCCCATAGTAGTTCCTTTTGGGGATTACCTCATAAGTTTCTAAATATGAACCCCAAAAAGGAACTACTATGGGGACTGAGGGTAGTCCCAACATAAGCCCCAATAATAGTTCCCATAATCCATTCCACCATTCCCAACGAAGCACCAGAGAGTTACTGATGCTCAACATGCTGGCAACCCCAAATCAATCGCTAGAATCTAGAACCACTGCCAGTAAGATTTCATTAGTAAGTTCTATTACGACGACGTTATTATTCGAAGCAGCGGTCGCAGCAGCAGCAGCAGCAGCAGCAGTAACAGCAGTCGTTGTCGTCATCGCGGTCGTAGTAGTGGCAGTTTTTGTCGTAGCAGTCGTCGTCGTGGCAGCAGTAGTAGTAGTAGTAGTAGTAGTAGTAGTAGTAGTAGTAGTAGTAGTAGTAGTAGTAGGAGTAGTAGTAGTAGTAGTAGTAGTAGGAGTAGGAGTAGGAGTAGTAGTAGTAGTCGTCGTCGTCGTCGTACGTAGTAGCAGTAGTAGTAGTAGTAGTAGTAGTAGTAGTAGGAGAAGAAGTAGACCACAACATGCATCCAGCAGGAGCTGAAACGGGTGGACGGACAATCACAACCCCATGTTAAACGAAATTCAGAACTCTGCAAACTGCCTAGCAAGGAAGCCAAGTGGGCAATCCGGCTGCATGCTGTCTGTGTTTGGCGCAAGATGATGAAACACGATGCATCAAGGACGGACGAACATCTCGAGCGGCATTCAGAGAATAAACCTACCAAAGGCTGATGGTGTCATACATCTGACCTCTCGCGGGTATCGGCATACAGTACACGCATGAGATCCACCGGACAGTGACACGTTCATGCGCATACACAAAGGTAAATGTATGCTGGGGCAATACATGAGACAACCTCCCGCCTCGGAGCAGTTCTCCGATGCACGCGGTGAGTTGTTGCCCGTGGCAGTAGACTGCGTTTCCTCGGGCCGCTAAATTGACGCTTGGGACTTGGGACGAGGGGTCAGCATTGGGACGGGACCGCATGCTTCAGGATGCAGGGTGCTGGGAAGTCACTCGGAGAGTAATGGTCCGGCAAAGTATGTCGATCTTGTTCAAGGCTTCACCCGCCTTTGCCCGAAATCTCGGAACCACCTCTCACCTTTACAAGCCGCTCATCCTGCGCTCAACCTGCAACATCTTCCAACCTAAAACCCCTAAACAATAAACCTGGAATTGGCTGCCACTCTGCAGCGACCGGAACTTTGGTCGCCAATCGATTTACGGCTGAGGCTTCGGAAGAAGTTTGACAATGAATGCCCAAATCTGAAAGAGTGGGGTTTTGGGCTCCTTTTTAATATATGTAAAACAAGGAACCCTGAGGAATAATATTAGTAATCATTTTTTCAATTCCCAACTCTGAAATCTAAGGCATGCTAAACGAAGCATACCCCCCGAGTTAGACCCCTTCTCGCTGCTGAGGTGCGACGGTGGCTCCGTCCGATCTTTTCGCTGAGTCTTTGGAAGACCTTGGACGGCTTGACTGCTCATGCTTCGAAATTCGTTGGGTAACACAATGAAGCTGTGTGTACCGCCGATGAGGTTAAGCTCCACTTACAGCTAGTCTTGCTAAGTGCCCTGTCCCCTTGAACCCTTAAACACGGTTAAGTCAAGTTCAGGTCTCCATGCAAGGATTTGGATTCAGAGGTGGCTAGTGATGGAAACCAACGTGTGCAGCCTCCCACGTTCGGAGCCGAGGTCACGCTAGATTCGACTATGTTATATATATATATATATACATATATATATGTACTTATACTATACGCTGGCAGTTATAAGAACCTAGAAGTAGACCCCCAAGAACAACACCGTATCCGCCATCGACGTGAGCATTCCGACATTCCCTGTAGGTCACGAGTCAAAGAGCCAGAAGTACAGCATCAATGTGGCATCAGCACTCCAGAATTTCGCACGCCTCGTCAAATCGAAATACACCCAAGCACGAACTGCTGAGTTTCCGGCACTCGCTGGGTGGACACGAGTCCCGGAGTCATGGGCTTCATGGTCTCAGGCATCTTCGCACTTGTCCTCGGCTGCTTGCAGCATTGACTTTTTGCAGCATGTCTTGGGAGCATCCTCTACAAGGAAGAAAGGCTCAGATTTATCTCTGAAAAGCACGGCCCCTTTCGTACTTGGAAGAAAGGCCCTGTTGAGGGCGCCAGGCGGCTTTTATACGTTTTCATGTCAATCAGGGGTCCAGTGCTGATTGCTGTGCTATTGGCCTTATCTGCTGGCTAACCCATGAGCCGTAGGGGCCGTGGCATTGGACGTGACGAACACCAAGGGTTGGGTGGAGCTCCTTTGGGCTTCGGCTCAAGCTAATCCAGCCTTTAGCGGCTCCAGCCTGCTGCCTGCAAGACTTCTTTCAGGGAGCGCCGCGGACGCCGAGAAGCGAAGAGTTTGCCAATTTTGCGGGGGCAGCTGCTGTCATGCGTGAGAATCAGGTTGAATCAGGTGCTGCGGAGACGAACCTACTATAACAGCCTTAGAAAAGGTGGGTCTTGTCCGGGAGTCAACAACTCGCATCTCCAACAATCAGCCCGAGGCCGCTCGGCATCGATCCAGCGCATGTATGTGCATGTTATGTTCGGGATTTGCTCCAAGGACATCAGGCACAGCAGTCGCATGGTCACTGACCGGTCGCCACACCCCAAAGCATCAAACTCGAACCCTTAGCCGACTCCCACAAGAAGCCGGGGCTATACAAAGACCATGGCCCATGGCCAAACAAGGGATCCGAAGGGTACCTGTGCCTGGGCCTGGTACAGGACATCAGCAAACCTCTCTCGGCTATCCCTCCAGCCTAAACCCGGAACTGAAGAGCTTCCAAGCGGCCCTGGGGGGAATTGAAATGCCAATTCGTCCACTGCAAATATCCACGGGTGGGTCGCTTGGGCCGACACTGGCTGGCAACGAAGAGTTAGGTGTGCCACATCCGGCATGAGTCTCAGTCTGAAAACAGTGAATTCCGGATGCAGTTCAACTGCAAAGGTCTGAGAACATTAAGGCTCTGTTAAAGCGTGGTGCAGCTACAACTGGAAGACATATATCATATATAGTCTTAATGGTCTTTGGTGCTCTCGTTAGTTTCGTTGGAGAGTATGATTGTTGCTATAGTTAAGGCTTGAATATGGCATCTTCCCCAGCCTCTACTATGCACTGGGACCTTACGTGGCCACCATGCCATACATGCTCCTTCCGGATTCCAACAGGTGTCCTTGAGTTAGGGCTTGTCATGCTGATGTGTCAAGATAACAAACACTGAAATACCAGACAGTCGGGTAAGACAGATTGCGCGGCATGGAATTAGAATTAGGCTTGACCTAACAGGCCATGCGCGCAACAAGGATATCGCCCGAACCTGAAGTGCATAGTTCTACACGCATGAACCGGCATCGCTCGTAGGTGTCTGGGATTCAAGAATTCTTGGGGCCGCACAAAGTACGCCCAGAAAAACTCCAAATTGAGAACTCCTGATACCGCTAAGTGCCCACATCCGACCATGCCGACGACGTGAGTCCCAAATTCAATAACCCTCGTCAGCAAATGACTTCGGGAGAATTTTGGGCTCAGGTTTGAGTGGTCCGAAGCCCAGGTTTCTTGATAAAGGATACCTGGAATCCTTTTGAACAGGATACCTGGAATCCTAATCTTGAGCCGTGACCACAGAAAGCCTACGGTTCGAGGTATCCTTCGGACCGCACTCCCGTCGATGCTGGTCAAGCCAAGCCATGGCAATCTACGCGGCTGGCCAACATGAGAAGGGGCTCTGGCGTGGTTGGGGCTTCATGTGCACGACCCAATTTGAGAAACACACCGACTTTGAACGGGAGCATAGTGGCGATCCTGATATTGGATATTGGCACCCGTCCAGAAAAGAGGGGAAGGTAGTATCAGGGGGTCGGGGTCTACATTGCTCGATCAACAACCGGGTTTAGGATCAACTCTTGCCGAACAAGTGCTCCTGAGAGCCAAGGGCCGGAGGCTTCGACGAGCATGCAGGTTGTGAGCTGTTGTGCCAGACCGGAAAGGGGCAGCTTAGCAAGTCTAGAATTAGCTTGGGAAGTTCAGGGTTGAGGCTGGGATGAAGAGAAGAAGACGCGTAAGCCACATGAACTTTGGGGCAGGTTGCCCCTTCACCTCGCGGTGATGAAGTCGTGCTATCTTCCTCTCAGCCCTCCTAATCTGAAGCGACACACATCTGACCTTGTAACCTGTTATGAGGGCACCCTGACCGTGACATTGTCAATCTTCCAATGCAGGCAACCTCTCCCTGCCGACGAACCGAGAACCTCTCAATGGCATTCTAAATCCATGTTTGCCAAAACCCCTCCACTTAAATAGTAGGATCCTTATTATAAGGACCCCAAAATATGGTACCCCTATTTTCGGAGACCCCCATTCTCGGCAACATCCCGACAGGAGCTGCAACCGATCGCTGCCTCGTCACTTGCACGACACCTGAGGCTGGCCGCACAAACCACGCATCCAATGCAGGGTTTAGGGTTTAATTAGGGTTTAGGGTTTAGGGGTTAGGGTTTAGGGTTTGGATTCTCGGGGGTAGCATGCAGTTTGGACTTATCCAGCAGCAGGTACGTTGAGACAATGCAAACATCGCTTCATTCTCCTGGTCAAATTCCTCGCTCGAAGGTAAATACTTAAGTACTAAGACAGGTAGGCTTCAGACTTTCTTCGAAGATCTTTCGAAGGCTACTATACATGACTCCTCATGTTAAACTGGGTTCCGAATTGACAATGTAGTGTTATGTATCCAGGCTTCATACATTCGATTTGCCTGAAGCATTCGACAGTGTGCAATCCCTCTGGTACCTCGTGTAAGCCTACATCCATCAGAAGCCACGCATGTGTATCTCGGTGTTTCACTGCATTATACCTGCAAGTTGCCTTATGGCAGCAGAGCAAGTCAATATGAGAAGTTAACTGCGAAGGCCACACAGTTTCTGGATGCATGTGCATATCTGCATATGCGCATACACATTCACACAGGCAAACCGGTACAACAGCTCCCTCATGATCCCAAACCCTGGGTCTCGAACCCTGCTCGCTCGTTTGGAAGAGATCTCGCAAGTCAAGCTCAGTTCGACACCGGCTGCAGCAGGAATGACCGGAGAGGGCTCCTGTAGATCTTGAGGTTGGGGGCTTTCCATCTTTGTAACTACACAAAGAAGAATGTTGCTTACTCTGCCTGGGTTCTTGAGCAAAATCAGGATCACTACATCTCTATATTGCTGCGATGCTGCTACAGCTGCAACATCGTCTGTAACTGAAACTGATGCTATTGCGCCACAGTAACCTAGTGAAAAATCTCTAGAGCCGCACATGATGCAGGGATCCGGGGTCGGGACGCAAGCTTCTGCAACTGCTGTTAGGAATTGCGTGTCCAGGATTCTATCGGACAGCGGCTGACGAGAGCTTAGCAAAGCTTCTTTACGACTAACACACTTTGCATTCGAAAGTCACCAGGTAGCTCGTACAGCCCTGACGCTGTGAGCTTCTAGAGAGCCTGAAGGGCAAACCTCCAACACAAACCAAATCGCCAAGCCCTAGTAAAAATCCTTCAAGCCACCCTAAACACAAGTTCGGGCCTGTGTCTTGCCGTCCGCGGAAGGCTGGTGCCTTGACTGTGTACCATAGGGGTGGGTACTGGTGGGTTGATCTCAGCTAATGTAGGAACCTGATTAAGAAACCTTGGGCCTTTAATAGGGTTCCTTATATGAGCTTTTACTATTTTGGGGTTCTAGGCCCCTGGTTTCTTTATCAGGTGCTTACATTATGCCTTCTTCGCCTCACACCCTCGGGCAAAAACGCTCTGAACTTAGGGGCCTCCGCTGCAGCTTTAGTGTGGAGTCCTCCCCGTCTGATGAAAGCTTCATAGTTTAGGGTTTAGGGTTTAGGGGTTTAGGGTATAGGGTTTAGGGTTCTCCGAATCCTCCTTTTCGGTGATTATGTGATTCAACGATGGGCCTGGCATGTTCTGTCCGAGTTGTCGCAACTTCCTCATCTCAATCGAAAGCTCTGAGTGCTCCCAGTCTCCGGGCTGGGGTTACATGTTGGGAAAAGGGGCGCCGTACTCGTGGCACTCTTGTTGAAGTGTAAGCACAAGATGTGCAAGCCCTACTACAAAGGGCCGAAGTTCAGTAAAGAACTATCACCACCCGTGATCTGACCCTTCTGCCTCCACACACCTTCCAAAGATTGGTGAAGCCTCTGTTGACCTTCGAAACCTCGAGGCATTCCGTGTAGAAGCCAGAGCTGCCAAGTGCCCAACATAAGAAGGTTCGGCAGGTTTGCCTGCGAAATCAAGTTCGAGGCACCGGGGAGGGGAGGGGAGGCGAGGGGGGGGTAAGAGGCGGGTCGATTTTCGGTAATTTCTACATAAGCCTGGGAGCTCCCAAAAAAGCCTTGCGGGCGTGGACCTGTAGTTCGGATCAGGCTTTGGATATGGGATTTGGACGTTAGAATCGAAAGCATTGGTGATTGGTCCGCGCATAATCATGTATACGGAGCAGGATCATAATAGGCTACCAAGCCATGTTGTGAAGCAGCTGTGCTGCCGTAGGCAGGTCTGCCCAGCCATTGCATGTACATCATCGAGACTCATACTGTTGGGTGGAGTTCATGCAAATTTAGCTAGGCTATTTCCCACACCTCAAGAACGTGACTTTATATCCTTTACACATCTATCCACTTCACATTCAGTAAGAGCGTCCAGGATCGGCGTGTCGCATCTTCATGCTCTCTGCTCAAAATACTACAATGGGCTAAGTAGTGGGACTGAAATCTGGCTTGCTCTTGCTACAACCAACGAGGCGCAGTACATGCATGCTGCTGCTTTCCAACGGCATGGTTCATGACTGAGTTGCGTTGCTGCTCCCCCGCTGCTCTACCTGTGTATTGTCGTCTTCTCTACTGCAGCTTAGAAGAACACAACCTCAGTTTCGATCAATGCCACGTTAGCCTCTAATTTAATGATTGCGAACGAACCGTGAAACCAGAGGCGAGCCCCTTCCTTGGTTGTCCAGCCTCCTTGGTGCTTGACTGAAGCAGCGACGGAGGCTGCCTTAAGCACACCCCCTTCCCCCCCCCCAAAAAAAAAAAACGCCGGCGCGTTCCCCATGCGGATTGTTAGGACAAGGAGACTTGCTTCTTTTCGTACCGTAGACCTCAAAACATCTTCGATACTGCTGATTCTACGGGCTGTCCGCTCGAAGTAGCTTCTTCCTGCGCCGAGAAATGCTGCATGTCCCGACCATCGACAGAAGTCCTCAGATTAACACAGGCTGTGGCGGCATTCTTGCTGTTGACAGCTTGATCCGGACATGCTACTCTGAAGTCCTACAGGGCTAAACCACGACACTCGGGAGCATCGGCATCCAATGTCGACTCTCAAAGCACGACCGACCTACTTTAGGAGATTTCGAAGCCCGGGGAATTTTGTAGCCAAGTGTATCCTCATTGTTCTCGGGGCTCCCAGACTCAAGTGCGGACCCATTACCGAAGACACAGAGCGAGAGAGGGAGAGACAGGTCTCTTGGAACCGCAACTCTACAAAGCCAAGCTAATCAAGCCAGCCTCAACAAAAATTGGAATCGAAGGGTTCCCATGCAAGCCCCCAGTCCCACAGCCCACCTGCCACTCAATTTGACTACAAGAACATCCCTAGAACCTAAAGCCTAAAACCTAAACCGTAAACCCTAAAGCCTGAAACCTAAGCCTTAAACCCCAAAACGTAAACTGTATGAAAGCCAAACCTCAACAGGGCCCAGGGGTGGGCTTCCCGACTCAGAAGCTGATGGAAACCCCATGGATGTGGGATCTCGGCTTTCTCTTGAAGATGGCTTGGGGCTTATTTTACCTTCGGGCTTATTGAGGCTTGTAGGATCTGTGGGGTTAAGGGCTTAGGGGTTAAGGCTTGTAGGCTTGTAGGGTTTACATTTTGAGCTGGGTCTAAATGTAGGAGCAGGCGTGTAAGCCTTCCTTCGCAAAGCTTGGCGTGCACGTGCTCTGTTTACGGAAACCAATGAAGCCGCCCATGGACCCTAAACGGTACAGTACACTGTGAGACTGCTTTAAAAAGGCCAAGGGCAGAGAGGGTTAACATTTCAATGTCTACAGTGAGGGCCCTCGGACGACACGCTTTCGGTTTCCTGTTGCAGGGGTGCAATACTGAAGAGCATTCCCAATTCAAGACATTTCTTGGCTTGTTGTGTAATCTCGGCTTCATTTCGATGCTCTGCATGACATGGTAAGCTTCAAAGACATGTCCTACAAACCTCGTTGGCACTGAAACCTGACACTGAGGGGAGACCCCGCAGACCTGGATTAACCCCAGGCTCCTTCTCCTCAAACCGATACAACCACCATCAAGATCATCACGTGCTGCATTCGTACTGACATGAGTGTCAATCTCATCTCGACCCTGAACTCGCTACTCAGATTCCTGAAGCTGACGGAACTCCGACCCCGGTAATCTGAACTCTGAGAAAGTTCGCATTCCTGGTCCGATCCCCGCAGTTCCTAAGGCTCGCACTTTGCAAGGACAGAGAGCGGTTGTAGGCCATAGGCCTGGGCATGATATCGGTTTCGATCGATTGCAAGGGGCGAAAGGGACGCAGAATCCAACTGCAGGGTAGTAGTAGTAGTAGTAGTAGTAGTAGTAGTAGTAGTAGTAGTAGTAGTAGTAGTAGTAGTAGTAGTAGTAGTAGTAATGACAAAAAACAGCACAAGTAGTCTGTTGCTACCGGATGCCATTGCACGGGAAAACTCTTGCATCGGAGTTCTGAACTGCAGGCAACTAGGAGGGACACACAACCACCATGGAGGTTCGCACTCTTCGGGAGCTAAATTTTACATTGGGTACATTGAAGCGACCTTCGATGAGGCCTGATTCGTGAAGAGGCGACCAGTACCCTACAGCAGAGCCGTGAAACTAATTCCGCGTAAATCTTGAATATCGGTTTCAACCCTATGAGTCCTCAGGCCTATCGCTACCGTCCAAGGCCACTTTGAAGCAGATCGCCCTGAAAACTGTATCCAACGTGTTATATAAGGGGTGACAAACTCCTTGAGCATTTTTGCAAAAGTGAGTAGTGATTCGTAATAATCTTCTCGGACCTCTTAGGTGGCCAGAGGTGTCGCAATGAACCCCTCGATGCTTTCATGTAAAAGCACGCCCCTCCCCCCCACCCATGTCATGAATGCTATGATCTGAGACCCGACTGTTGGTTTTTGGTGAACTACTTGGTTGCCGCCGGGGATTTCCAGAAGATGGACGGCCCCAAAAGCCTTCCACACAAGCCCGGATCTTCCAGCGATGCTTGTCCAAGGCTCCGCCGTGCAACCGACGATAACGGCATAGACCTTTCTGGCTGCAGCAACTTCAGGTGTTCACGTCGCACCGAATGTAAACAAAGCTCCGGGCTTGGGTCTCAAAATATCGCAGCAGTAGTCATCGGTGGTGGCGTGGTTGGGGTAAGGGTTGAGGTGGCTCAGGTTTGCGGCTGCCAGGGGCAAGGCTATGTAGCCGAGTGATTCGGGAAATGAAGGCATGGGGCGAAGACCGTCAACGCCTGTCCCCCTGAAACTGAAACTCCAAAGGTTTGTGTCTAATGACCACTCGTTTGTCAAGCAGCCCGCTCACTGACCCGACACTCGCAAACGACTTCCGACAACCTCTCGGTGATTGAGCTCGAGAAAGACCCCGCGATTCTTCGTGTTCCATCGGCGCAGCACGCATCGCGACTGCAACATGCTGGGCACCGAGCAGAGAGCCGTTGGCATACGCAGAGGAGGATGGTGACTGGCCGTTCGGCTTTCGTGTAGGGAATTGCACGAACGTCGGGCAACTACCACGCATAAGACAGACGTCGCCAATTAGACTCAAAGCTACAATGTCCAACATGATATCTTGGCAGTCGACCAATGCAGCAGAACTACCGGTGCTATCCTCGTCACCATTGCCGACTAGTGCCTCGTGTTCTGGAACACCACAGACCCCAAAGACATCTGAAGTACTTGGACAAACTCCGCACTCGTGATATCCATAGCCCCAGAAGGTCAGTACCCAAGCAAGAATGGAGGAGCACCAGCATGCATACACAGAAACAAAGGGGCACCAGGATGCAAGGATGCACGAGCAACAGGCGTGGATTGCATAGACCGGCTCAATGCACTGTCCATCTTGCATTGCAGAATGCAGAATCTAGCCCCTCTCCAGAAAAGATGCTACTCTTATGAAGGTGCATTGGACCTTGAAACACAAATTCTTCCAGCACACAATCCATAATCGTAAAGAGCAGTCTCCCTGATCCATTGAAGTACATGAGACGGTACTGTACACCACCCTCAGGCACACAGAGGCCAAACGAAACCATAAACGAGGGATTGAAAACCGCCAAATGCCCCGTGCAAGAGAAGACAGTGCTATAACCACAACACAAGCCTTCATGATACGTGTAATGCAGGAACTTCGAACAACAAATGCAAACCTTTCTCGAGACCATGATGGATGCACTCATGCGAATAATGAGGTTAGTCACAGCAGCAGTCATAAGGCCAACCCTATGAATAGCTCTCAAAGTGGAACCATGGAACCACAACAAAGACGACGATTTCAACTACACGGTTCATAACTTAGGTCCTCAGCTGCTCGGGAAGGTGGTGCTCTTGCACGCTTACAGGCGAGTTTCCATCCACGAACAACACACGAGTTTGAGCAATTTAAGAGTCAACTGCCCCGAGCCCCACATTCGAGCGGTAGTAAGGTAACCCCCGGACTAGTGCAATTATGTAGGCAGGGGGGAGTTTTCCAATCGGGTCTACTGGACACTGTTTAAACCCTTTTGAACCCTTGAGAACACCATGATAAAATCACCTTTAATCTAGAACCCTCCGTACACCTTTGTGCCAAACCAACCCTTCGGGTTCCCGGCAATTTGTGGAGGCGGCTCGGGGAGCTGACCCGTGGGTTCAAGGAGGGATTTGGGCTTTGGGAAAGCTTCGGAATTCATCAGGAGCTTTGGACCACAAAGCTGAAGGTAACTAGGGCCTTGAAAGGAATTACGGGCTTATGATTTAGGTTAGCCTCCAGGAAAGTACACGGCTTTAGGAGTATGGGACTTGTTGGGTGTTGGTATCGGAAAAATTTCGGAAAGGACTGTTTTTTGAGCTTAAAGGCTTTATGATTTTACCACGTCTGAGAGCATCGGGATTTTGGGTTTAGCTAAGTTAGGGCTTATGGCTTGTAAGGTCTCGGCTTGTTGTAGAATTTCGAGTTGTGGCTGGAGGCTTCTGTTGATACTGGGCATAGCATGACTTACATCATACTCCCGACATTCGCCTTGCCCACGGATATTTCCCGGGTAGCAGAGTTGTAAGAGTAATTTAGCTGAGAGAGTTGGCGGCCAGTAGCTTTGTCAAGACATGAACGAGATCACACACATGTGGTGCAAGTGATCATTGGCACAAACAACAGAACCACCACAAAGCGCTCTGCACTCCGTCATTGAAGCATACGTCTGAAAAAATTAAGGACATGAAGCCTGATGGGCACTCCGGATTGTCGAGCCGATCCCATGGTAGCCAGAAGCATATACTCTGCCGTGGGAAAACAAAGGCTTCCGCCGGCATGAGCCCACTGACATCAGAAACCACAAACCCCAAGCCCCACATCCGAAGCCCATGCCCTAGATCCTGAATCCGACAGCATGGAAATCAACAATTCCTACAACAATCCGACTACTATCACTACCACTACCACTACTACTACTACTGCTGCTACTGCTACTACTACTACTACTACTACTACTACTACTACTACTACTACTACTACTACTACTACTACTACTACTACTACTACTACTACTACTACTACTACTACCTACTACTACTACTACTACTACTACTACTACTACTACTACTACTACTACTACTACTACTACTACTACTACTACTACTACTACTACTACTACTACTACTACTACTACTACTACTACTACTACTACTACTACTACTACTACTACTACTACTACTACTACTACTACTACTACTACTACTACTACTACTACTACTACTACTACTACTACTACTACTACTACTACTACTACTACTACTACTACTACTACTACTACTACTACTACTACTACTACTACTACTACTACTACTACTACTACTACTACTACTACTACTACTACTACTACTACTACTACTACTACTACTACTACTACTACTACTACTACTACTACTACTACTACTACTACTACTACTACTACTACTACTACTACTACTACTACTACTACTACTACTACTACTACTACTACTACTACTACTACTACTACTACTACTACTACTACTACTACTACCTACTACTACCTACTACTACTACTACTACTACTACTACTACTACTACTACTACTACTACTACTACTACTACTACTGCTACCACTGCTACTACTACCAATATGCTCACCAGCGCCTCAAGGGAACGCCGTCGCGCCTAGGTCTCAGGGTTGCGTGGGACTTTGCAGAGGGTGTCAAAGCGGCTCTGTCCTGTAGTCCTCCCGTTCAACGTTGTAGGGATTGAGGTTCAACATGGGCCTCTCTGGACCCTGAGCCCTCTACTCTCAAGGCTCCGAAGTCTCGGGTCTCTTCATTGCGACACCGGAATATCTGCACACCCCCTGTCTGTAAACTGTCAACCACTCAAACGACCTGGGGTGTAATAAGGGCTTCTTGGATTTCGCAGTAGTCTTTGGTTGAGCCTGCCTTCGGAGCACAAGGATATGACATACACAGCCGGGTGCAACAACAGTTTGTCAAGTACTGGACCGGATGTAGACCTGTGCCTTGCCAAAGTGTCCAACGACAAACGCTTTTACTCTTGTGGCTGTTGTTCGCTGTCGGGCCAGAAAACTTGAGGCTTCTGTGGGACCAGATGCTGCAAGCTGCTGGCGCAGAGGAGGCTTCACAGTCTCTGACGAGGACAAATGGCGCAGTAGTACGGTCAAGGTAGTGTGCGGCACTGTCTGAGTTCCTCCATTGCGACAATGGGTGATGCATGCCCCGGCCAACTAAAATCGTTTCGGGCTTGGCGCTGTCCTACCTGGTGCTCGCACAGTGCACGTAGGGAATGCCACGGAACATTGGGTGTACCCGGTCCTTGTGCCAGCAATTTCGTAAGTGACTGACGCACTGGCCCATACACAAATGTTCTGGTTGCTATTGTCACTGTTGCTACCCTAAACCATAAGCCCTAAACCCTAGGTGCTCGTGCCGGTGTTCCGGCGGACCCCGGCCAGGCCTGCTGGAGTTGTCGTTGCTTTTGCTGTTGGGTCGTCGTTTGTCGTGCAGGTCCAGGCATCGTTGCCGTGGGCTGTCGTCGATGTTGTTCTGGCCCACATCCAGGATTCGAATTGCCTTGTAGTTGCAGCGCTTCCTGGGTAGGGGGGATTCGATGTCTCATGCTGGTGCTTCTGCTTCTGCAGCTGGTAGTTCTGTCTTCGAGTTGTTGTCGCTGAAAGCGTTTGTTTTGGTGCTTGCGGTGGGAAAACTTGAGCTACAAGTGAGCCCCAAAGCCATTCGTTGCATCCTGCAGCATCTGTCTATAACAAGGCAGGAAGGCAAGCAATGGCCATAGCCATGGGCTCTGATCCGTGGCATCCAGCTTCAAGCTGCAGTGGTGCTAAATGGGAGTATCCGAGCTGGTTGCTGTTGCTTCCGGTATTCAGGTTCATGCGACAAGCTGGGATAAACCTTTCAGAATGCCTGGGAAAGCGTAGGCCTCAAGGCCATAGCCGGGCAATCGAATGCCTGCTGCCATGTCGCTGCTGTGCAGCAGAACACTCCCGACTCATAGTCCTTCAGCTGCTACATAGAAAATATAGGAGCTTTAACAATTGGAGTACGTTTATTTGGAGGGGGGTAGGTTAGAATGAAATATAGTGAGGGAACCTAAGGAATGATTGTAAACACTGGTTGTTCCAGCCCATATTTTGATACCATATACCTGCATATTCAACACGCGCACGCAGTACATTGCAACTGCCAGCAGGCTTCTGTAGTCTGTCACGAATGCTGTCTGCCTTTGAAGTGCTGGGTCCCAGCAGTGCCGGTGAAAACCAAAGCTCTGCATTTCTAGCGCGCTGCTTCGGGAACTTGCTTTCGTCTGGAAGACTCGTCGCTTTAAATTGAACCATCGAAACACCAAATTATCCCCCACTCTCTGTGCACCTCGCCGCCCTCTAAACTGAACCTTAGAAGCCTGAATAGTTGGAATCTTTGCTTTGCTCTATACTAATTAAAGCTTCATAATATTGGAACACTATTGCAGGATGTTCACACGCCAAAGTTGTTCATACCCCCGTGTTAGCTGTCAAGTCTGAGTTCTCTTGGGAGGGATCTGTGCGACCAGTGCGCTGCGCCGCTCCATTCGGCAGCCTAACTCACAAAGCCGGCATCGGCACGATGGGCCATCGTGTTGAGGCTTAGGGTGTCAGATGAAGGACTCAGGCTTGACTAAGACTGTCATATTACCAGGCCCTGATCGCTATAGAACTGATGCGAACAGGCCATTGTCGACCTGAATCAGATCTCCAAAGATGGGAGAGCTTCACACTGCCACAGCCTGTGTAAGGATCATGGCAGAGTTCCTCTTTGGTGTCTACCCAGGCATTCACTGGCTCGGATGTTGTAGCACAAGCCAGGACGCTCCCGATGCAAGGTGGGTGGGGACTGTCATTCGATAACATGGAAGAAAAAAGCAGCAGTCCCGCGGCGATCCTGGAGGATAGCAGCCGCTGTTGAGGCTTCAGGGTGATGCCAGGGTTTAGGATTTAGGGTTATACTGGGAACACTGAACAGCTCCTGTCCTGTGCGTGCCGTTGTCTGGCATGATAAACTGCCTTCTCACGAACTCCCTTATACACCCGTCGACATATTGGCAGGTCTTTCTGCTAAAGCCTGGCTGAGAAGAGGTTTTGGCATGACTTGTACCGCAGGGCTTGGTAACGGCTTTCAGCAAAATCGCAGATGCATCAGGGCATGATGTCTACAGACTGCTGTTCGTGCTCAACTGCAAAACAAGCTTATAGTGTCAGGTTACTGCAACGGTACTGTACAGATTACAGTAAGGCTAATGCAACGGTTATATCCGACATGCAATATCCTCCAAGAGCTAAGAACTTGGAAGAAGCAGCGACAGATCAACCAAATGCGATGCAGAAGAAATCAACAAATTACGGCGTCTCATATACGCCACAAAAGATGCACAGGCGTTTAAAGGTACGGGTCAGCCCCGGCACGCTGCAGCAAGGGACAGGAAGAAGTTACATCTTCAGCCGGCAACTGCATTTATTTCGTCTCTTTGGTACTGGCTGCAGCAGGACGAGGGATGGCCCGTAGTGTTTAAACCTTCATACTGTGGACAGGAGTGCGACAAGGTTCGTACTTGCCGCGAACTCAAAGAAGAATTGTTGCAACAAGTGACGATGCCCAAAGCTTAGCCGACCGGTGTGCAGTCTGCAAAAACGTGCGTGTTCTTTTCAGTCAGCTTGTTGGTAAGCGTACTCTCATTGAATTCATGCAAAAGCAAACCGACATTGATGCAGAACCGTCTGCGAGCTCGCGTCCGTTGTCCTACAGTACAAGTCCCTAACCGGTGAGCAGAATCTACCCTTAGCTTGAAGCACTGCATTCCTTCTATGGTCACATGTCTCCCTGGGAAACGCACAGAAGTCAGAGGGTAAGCGGTCGCGTTCTCTGAGAAAGTCCAGGCATGCATCTCCCTGAGCAAAGCGATGCATCGTAGACAATATGCTTCGAACACAACAGCACAAACGTTCGGACAGAATTTTCTGATCTGAAAGGCTACACGTGACCATTCGATGGGACTGTGCTGCGCACGACCCTAGGGATAGCAAGCCCAAGCCCTGGCCACAGGCGAGCTATGTGTGAGTACTCCATGTGTACATTGAGGAAACTCTGGCTAAACCCTTTTCTGACTAAACACTAAACCTGCAAAAGCGCCTGAACTGCACCCCAAGAGCCTAAGTCAGCCCCACGATGTCTGACAACTCCGTGAGATGAGATGCCATCAGCCAAAGGCCATGAATACCAGAGACTGACACAGATCGCCCCATGATCTGCCCCAGATCTACAACTTCAAACCCTAAACCCTAAATCCAACCCCCAAAATCTATAACCCCCATAACCATATAAACCCTAAGACCTAAATCCTTTCATAATCCTATAACCCCCAGAATCTATAACCCCCATAACCTTATAAGCCCTAAACCCTGTTCGTTTCTTAGACCTTAAGACCCGGATCCGAATGTAAACTCTGAACCTGAACAGCCGCTCCTTAAAAGGGGCTCCTTATAAAGGGATCTATAGGGTTCCTTAAAGGGATCTATAGGGTTTGGGGTTTAGGGTCTACTTGGAGGATCATGGGACTTAGTAAGTACGGTTGTAAGTACCCTATTTGGAGATATGAGTATAGTTACCTAAATTATAACCCTGGTTACTAAGTCCCATGATCCTCCAAGTACTGCTACGAAAGAGGATGGGGGCTTCTTGTAATCACTACGCCCCGCTGTCCGTGGCCGTCCGGCCATTAAGTGGACCCCGGATCGAGATAGTCTTGAAGTCAGGGGTAGCTGAAAGACCAGAACTTTCGAGTAGGTATTGCAGTTTGATGCACTTCTGAACTCCGGTATGCCATCCGAGCGGAGCCAAAACACCGTGCCCTGGGAGAGCAACAAAACTGTCCAAACAAGTTGGTGAGGCATTTGGCAGAAGGGAGCCGGCCAAAATGTGGAATCAATCGGGAAGCCCGTCAGAAAAACAGGGACCCTCTAAGACCAACTCTACACTTCTTAGACGAAACCTCGAGCGAGGGTTTTCCACAAGCTGACCCACTCCAAGTAGGCGGAACAGGCCGGTGCACATCATCGATGCAGCAAGACAAGCACTTGGGTTTCGGGCTCAGGGTTCCCAATTCTAGACACACCTGTCTTGACGCAGGAACGACATGCTGCAGGGTCGGTACTGGGACGGGTTGACCGTAAACTCTAAGCTGCATGTCCCAGGAGTCTAGACAAAATTCATACTTGCAGTACTTGGCAACCTAGGCTCCATGTCCGTTACATGTAGAGGCAGCGGAAGCTGCGAGAGCATATACAAATACAAGACAGACTCGAACTCAAAGTCAGGACTTGTTTATGATACCGCTTCGATTTGCTTAAATAGTTATTTGGAGGCTTTGACAAAGGAGACGAAATGGCTTAGTCTCTAGTTCAATGACTCGGAGGTTGAGGGCGTTGGTGAGAGGGAGTTTGCTTCAAGAGTGTACACAGCGTTAAAGAGTTTACCGTAATCGTCTTCATATATGTGCGCACTAGAGAGGCATGGCATACTGTACTGCTCCACTAAAGGTGGTATGTAAACGTACCTAATAAGTAGGCCCTAGGGTTCCATGTTCGCTGCAGATTGACGACTTGGCGTGTGCAGGCTTCATTGTTCATGGTTTCGGTCTTATGGTTTTGAGGCCAATAATACTATAATTATAATAAGGAATCTCCCAAAAAATATAGTGGGATGGCAGATGTTAGGTTGATACCCCCGAGGGGCCCTTCTGAAGAGCCGCTGGTTTGCGTGGCTCACGGTTCACGGGGTTCGAGCCCAGGGCTCTAAAACAACACAGTTTTGCTCTGTCCGTACCATGGCACTATCCTGAGGATATGATTCCTCAAAGCCGTATTGGATGTCCATGAGACTCCTTTGCATTAGAAGGAACCACATAGGAAACTATAGATACTTTAAGATGCGATCGTGTAGTATGGAGGAGACGTGCACTCCTGTCAACTCCGGGCCTGTCCCAGGCTACATGACCATAAGCCCTAAGCCCTAAGCATCACTAAGCCTTAACAAAGACTTGGCTGCCGACAAGTGCATCACCAGCCGGATCGTACCTTCTGTTTCTTGTTGCCCTACAAGCCGGAGAGCAAATAACCCAAAGAGCACAATACCCCTCAATTCGGCAACATGCCCCGAAACATATATGTGTTACTATCATGATCTAAATATATATTGCTAAATTAAGGGTAATTGGGCTCTTTGGGGACGGCTGTTCACCATGGATTCAGGAAGAGACGCTGCCCAGTCAAATCTGTGCGAAATGAACACAGTGATATAGAACTTATACATAACTGAGAGACGATGTTGGTCTTTGAGAGTTGACCAGTGAAGGAAAGACCATTCATATTCACTCCCAGAATGAGCGGTCAGGGCTTCATGGAACTGCTAGCAGGCCCTGCATGAGAGTCTCAGACTAGTGGAGCTGAGCTACGAGCATTTGGGACACGACTCAGCCATTACAGTACTTGTTTATCGTGCGGTGTATTCTTTGATGGGCACGTCTTTCCTGCCCATGCCGACGGAACACCGAACCTCCGCATGGCGTGCAGAGGCGTGCTGCTGGGAAGCAGCCGCATGTGCCGCTGTCTGTGTGGATTTGGACAGTGCTGGCTTGCACCAATATTCCAAAACCTTCTCGACTAAACCTGCAGAGCCCGACAATATTTTCAATTTGGATATCAAGGCTTCAGACTCTAAACTCTGAACAGTTGGATGTAACACGAAATCCAAAGGGCGCCATCAGTGTCCAGCGGTTGTCGCTGGTGCCTTGAGCGCAACGGAACCAGCCATGGGTGCTGAGCGGTTGAAGTGTGCCAGGTACATGAATAGAACTGAGACGTGCTAAAAACTCTCCGTCAACCGCCAGCGATCTGACTTCGGTGGCTGAAGCTTTGCTGTCGCAGCTGCAAGTGGCACTCAAGCATCAGGCTATCGTAGAGACTCACGCAGAGAGTCATAGAACTAATTGAACGTTATAATTGTCGAAAGCATGGTATGTCCCATGCTCTGGAGTTTTTTTGTGCTGAGAAGATCTGTACTTGCGCCTTGCACATGAACTTGATTCCCAAAGGCTCCATATACCTTTATAGTAGATACTTCAGCCTTAAAGAGGTCCCTATACAGGTACTGTCAGGCCTAAGCATATACTATAAGGGTACATGGAGCCTTAGGGATTGCACGACTGAAACAGGGGCGGTGCTGCCCCCCGGCCCATGGAGCAGATCCGTCCGCTCGCTGAGATTATTGAAGGAAACTGCCATTAAGGTATAGGGTTTAGGGTTCCTTTTAGAGGGATCTATATAGGGGATCTATAAGGGTGTAGGCTTTAGGGCCTACTTGGAGGTTCATAGTAGGGTTTAGGGACCTCCTTCTTTGACGTTAGGGGGGTGTTGCTTGGAGCAAGCCCAGCATAGTACATGTGCAGCAAACACCAACAAGTTGGCTACGCAGTCACCTGGACAACCTTCATTCCAAACCGACGATGCATTCTAGCGCCCGTGCGGTGCCCTATGGCAGCTGCTCCAATGATTGTGGCAAGGAATCGGACTTGGACTCGAAAAGCCATTAAGGCAGAGTCCCTACACGAGGTTCTAGGCCGTTGGTGCGGAGATATCTCCGCGAGCAAGCGGCCGGAGTCTGGGTGTAACGTTGATGGAAACACCCATGGAATATCCGTCGCTGGAAAGCAAAAGTGTGAAGCTTCGAACAGCGCAGTATATAGGGGCCCGAATCGTTTGGAAACTACCGGGCTCCTGCGTGAAAGCAAGCAGGAGCCTCAAGTATTGACTGCTCACATCACAAACCGGTAGATCCAGACCCATATATAATGCACCGATCCTGCTGCCGGTTCTGCAACTTGCGAGAACTTCCCCCGCCACGTGCTGAATCAGAGAAACCGCTCCAACAAGTGACTCTATGCAAGCGTGTCCTGCGCCTGTGGCCGCGCCAGCCGCCGATTTTGATTTTTAGACCCCGTATGCGTCTTTGGTTGAACTCCATGGACGAAATCCATCGGCATGCAGTCTCCTTGCTGCATCTTCTACCGCCCCTCAGTTCCGGAATACCTAGGTTGTGATGACTGTTTAAGTTACAGAAGTAAACTGAGATGCCAAGGTTTGAAAGTCCATGTTCGTCCATTGAAACATGTCACTGCATTGTGTCACACGCTGCAAAACGACACCAAGCACCACCTGTATTTCTGAACCTGTCAATGTTACGAATGAGCAGCACGCACGCACACGCACACACACATACACACACACACACACCTTATGTATATATATATATATAATAAAAATAAAAATAACAATAATAGTAATAATAATAATAATCATAATATATAATAATAATAATGATAATAATAATAATACTCACACACATATATATATATACACACACATGAATCTTATATTCATATGTATATATATATATATATATATATATACATATACACACATACATATACATATGTGTGTCTATGCAAATATACACATACGTTTGTAGATGTATATGCGCCAACATACATGACTATGCGCACATACACATATAGCATAAAGTTGTAAGTGTGTATATATATATATATGTACATATATACAGGCATATGCAACTGCATGCATGCATATCTATACATATCTATATCTAAATATATATATATATATATATATATACATATATATATATATATATATACATATATATATATACATATATATACATATATATATATACACATATACACACATATATATATATATATATCCAAGTATGCATGTGTGTATGTCTGAAACGCATGGTAGCATCATGCAGACTTACCATGAGCCGTGCGAGCACTGATCCTTCAACGGCAGGCGGCACAGCACACCAGGTTTTGAAAAGCTTTCACCCTCGGCATCTTCCATGCTGTTCGGCGCTGCGTCTGCATACTCAAAGGCCCTAAGTACAACGGATTTTGTCCAGAAAGCTAACTTAGTTTTCGACAAAGTCAGTAGTTTTACTCCGGCTTTCAGGTCTCATGTGGAGTCCAAAGGATGAGAAATATGGGCATATTGCAAAAACACAGAAGCTTAAACAGCTGGAGTATTTCATCTACCGGAATGTGTCGAGTAACTAAGCGTGCCTGCTTCTCTGCCAATTAAAACGATCTTTCTTTGGGCATACGGGCAGCGTGCAAATACACAAGCACGCAACTGTGCACTAATCTCTATATATGTATATATTATATATACATACATTCGTACATTTAGATGCTCACGCACCACCTGCGTCAAGACGTTCGTGTGCCTACGGATTTACAGTTGCATGTTTCGCAATACATGCACCCACTTTCAGCAGATGAAAACGTAGAAGAAACCAAACACGATGTATTGTGGACATCTATACACAAATAAGCCAGTTTATGAATACATGGACCAACAAATTTACACACAAATGCACAGATTTAACCAACTGTACATATTACACTTCTTCATTCGTTTATTAAGGTAGATGGATAGATAAATAGGCAAACATATATGTGTATATGTGTATATATATATGTAGGAATATCAAGCAATTGGTCTCGCATCTGACAGACATGCGCCATCTTCACACGCAGGCAGATCGCCGATTTGCATCGGCCGCCAGCTGGTCAGGGAGCCGCCACCACTTCATAAGCTAATGTAGGGGCCTTATAGGGTTCCCTTCAGAGGGTTCCGTAAATTTATTAACGGGGTCCATAAGGGATGTATATCAGGGTTCTATCATGTAGGGGCCTTAATAACTAGAATAGGGTTTTGGGCCCATTAGACTATAATTCTAATAAGGAACCCCCAAAATAGTATAGGTAATTATTTAGCCCCTATAGACCGTTTTCATGACTTATAAAGGGAAACAATATTAAGGATCCCTACGCAGGTGGGCTTCTTAGGGTCTGAGGCTTATGGGGTTCATGTGCGTACCGATGTTAAGATCCAAAATTGAGACCGGATTGAACATTAATATGCCTGTGGGCCCAGGTACAGTGCGAAAGCTCATCTTCGTAAAGTTGCCAACAAGCCCTCTGGAATGCAGAAGCGCACTATCACAGGCTTAGGTGATCATGCAAAATCGTTCGCAACTTTCTGGGGTCCAGTGTAACCTCAGGCTTTCAGAAAGAGACCTTGATGTAGACATACCTGGTCTAAAGATCATGTCGCAAGCAGATGCGAGGACTCTTCGGTTGAAACCTATTATTGAAAACCATGAGCTTGTTGTACAATTTGCAGAGTCGTCGTCGCGGCGGCTTCCTGCCAAGCCGACATGGAAGCTGAAGGAATGAAGACCTGTCAAAAGCCAAACTTTCGTCGCGCAGCTTGAAGGATGCGCTTGCCGTTCCTCAGGCATGGGACCCATCCTACAAACACCGTCAGCCCAGACTGTCCCCTAAGCCAAGAAACCCATCGTGCTGCGTGGAGGGTGTACTCAAGTCTACAGTTTTCGTTTAGAGAGCTTCAAGTTCCAGAGTTCGAAGTCCGGAGTTTTAGCTGGAGGTTTGAGGTCGGGGGTGCGAGTTTTATCACAACGAAGGGGGTTATAGTTCCCTAAATAGTATAGGATCCTTAGTAAAAGGACCCCCCCAATAAGGTACCCCTAGTTTTCGGAAACTCCCACGAAGGTCCCGGTTTCGAGGCTCGGAACAAACACCACAAGCTCTAGAAGGCCCCGCAGAAGCCTCAGAGGCGAAGGAGAAATTTCCCCTGACGATTGTTGTCATTTGTTTGAAGATTGCTATTATTACCATTATTACTGTTGTTGAAACGATCACCAGTATTACTATTATTACCACTATTACATATTACTACTATTATTACCATCATTACTAGTATTACTACTATTACCATTATTACCGTCACTACTACCACTACCATCATTTCATATTATTGCAGTTATTACTATTATTACTCTTATTACTATTCTTAGACGACCCGGCCCACCAAGAACAAAAGCCGAGACAGCGCCTCACCTGTGGCTGGACCCACATCGCCCCTGCCCTAACCTTTCGGACCTTTCCCATTTCCGACCAGCAAACACGTTGGATCACTTTGGAACCCTTCGGCCAAAGGCGACAGACCCTACAAACCCTCAACTGCCCTCCAACCCCAAACCCTGAATTGCACATCCTGAACCCTGTGGACTTCAAAAGTGTCTAAAAAAACCCTAAAACTAAAACCCTGGAAGCCCAACCTTCCAAGTCCAACTCCCTGATCCCCTCAGCCCCTACGGCAAGAGGCGTGCTTTGCCGCAACTTAGGCCTCGCCATCTCGAGGAGCTCCTGGACAGAGGCTTTAGGGCTTTACCCATAGGCTCCATAGTAGTTCCTTTTTGTGGTTCATATTTAGAATCTTATAAGGTAATCCCAAAAAGGAACTACTATGGAGCCTATGGGTAGAGCTGTATAGGGCTTTAGAACAAGAAGAGGGTACCGGGCGTTTTTCTCCGTAGAGGTCAGTTTTGCCTATATAGGGCTTGAGGGTTCGGGGTTTTGCAGTTGAAGGCTTGGGGGGCTTTTAGGGTTTCGAGTCTTTGGGGGTTCGGGAGTAGGCTTTTGAGTTTACGGTTTGAGGCCTCTTGGGTTTTAAGTTTTTTGGTTTTAGGGTTTGGGTTTCGACTCGCATGCTCGCACACAGGCAGGCACGGCTTTGGGTTTGCGTGAAGGGTTCATAGACTCATAGATTTAGGGTCTAGGGTTTGAGGAAGAGTGGCTCAGGTTGGGCTTGCTGCTCATTCTAGTCCATCTTTGGCTTCCAAGTCGCTCTCACAAGGATTTTCAATGTGCAAGTATGCTTCGTGTAAAAAACTTCTTTAGCTTCGGGACTGCAAGTTTCAAGCGTAAGGCTCTTCGGCACTGAGTTTCGGGCATGGCAGGCGAGGTTCGAGGGAGGTGATACACTGACACTGATACCGATGAGACTTATGCACGATTGCATTGCGTTTAAAATTCGGCTTAGAACTCGGAGTTTCAGAAATACGGTTTAAGAGCTCACGAGGTTACGGCTCGGAAGGTCAAAAGGGCTCAGGGCCGCTGCTGCGGATTTCGCTGCCTCGTTCAACTCTCCGTCGCCAGAGGGCTGCCCCCCCAGTTTATAGCACTCTGCCTTCATTGCAAGGCATTGCGCTGTCCGGTCTCCTTCTCGAAGCATTTCAAAGCCGCTTCAACCCACGTCCAAGGACTCACACACATCCTTGCTATAGGCCAGGTGGACATACAGTAGGAAGCACCATGTCTCGAAGCTTTGAACTCCAGTGCCGCATAAAGCTTGTGCTTTTTCCGCGCATTATGAAATGTCTCCGCAAGCAGACATACACGGCTTCAAAGTTAGATCGCAATGGTTTAGAGTTCCAAACAGGTTTACACGTGGGTGCAGGGCGGGGTTCAAGAATGCTTGGTTCACAAGGTTTGAGGGTTGGAACTCGCTTAGAAGGTAGGTGTTGGGAGGGGCTGGAGTCTCACGGTTTGGGGTTCAGAAGGGCCCATGCTCGTGTGGGGCTTCGGGTCCCAACAGGTAGTGCCGGGTAGTGCCTGTCTCCAGAATTTCGGCAAGTGCCCGATAGGTGCAGGGTATCCACGAAGGTCCAAGTCTAGGCCTAAACCCTAAATCCTAAACCCTAAAGGAGTTGGCCTGAAAGACAGAGGTAGCCGTTTAGGCTCAAAGGTTCCATTTGAGTAGACAAGTAAGTGGACTCTTGTTTCGGGTTCCATGCAATACTAGTACCAAGCATCTGGACTACACCTCCCGTCATACTGAATGGACCCGGATCCTGAAAAAAGATGTCTTGGCTGCTCACTATAGTGGCGGCGCTTCCAAATTGCTTAAAACCTCACTTTGCTACATCGCCCGAGCCTTCCGAAAAAGAAAAAGGGGCCCGGACGACCCTGCAAAATCCTGGAAGTCCTGTAAGCCTGAAGAAAGAAGCCTAAGCCCTATAAAACATTCCAAACCCCTTGAACCTGATGGAACTTGAGCCCGAAGCCTTCAACTAATGCCACTACGAATATAATATAAATATTACTACTACTAATACTAATACTACCCCAGGCCTGCAATCGCTGCTCTTCATGGCCAGTACTGACCTGGAACTTCGGGGAACCGGCCTGAAACACTTCTGACCTACAGGCGAAGTCCTGAATCCCCGCCTTGAGGCCCCAAAAAAACCCTCCACCTTTAGCCTATGCCAAAGTAGCTTTGGAGCTCTGAGCCCAAGCCGTGGAACCCTACACTTCAAAGCTACCTTTCCTGAGGGCTTGGTTGAGAGTTTTAGGGTTAACTTAACCCTCATAAGGGTTTGGGGTCTATTTAATTACCATGGCCCCCTCCAGGCCATGAAATCTCACCTCGAACACTTAGTGGCTATTGCGTGTTGGCTAAACAATCAAGACCCCAGGGAGAGACCTGCATGGAGGCTGTGGGAACGAAGTAAGCATGGGCCTGCGGTGCGCAGGGTGCTCTGAAAATGTTGTTGATTTGCTAGGCTCCCGGCCCTAAAGCCCTGACTCAGTGTACAGTAGCCAAACCTTGATTCGCAACCAGGGGAACGTACTTATCAGGCCCCCTGCTCCTTTGGAACTGGCCCATACGCCCGCACTGCAGGGCATCTATGGCGGATGTGTGGTCAATATGCTGCGCTTTACGTAGGAGATAGGAGGGCTTCTGGGGCTCCTAGGGCTCAGCTCGCAGGTGTCAGTGCCGAGGCAAGTAGTGCCAGCAGGTTTCTGATAGTGTTAATGGTGCGAGCCTGGATCTTGCATCTTCAGCCGGGATTCGTGGGCAGCAATACAGTTATCTAGTCAAGGTTCAGTCTGCAAAGAAGACTTCCTACACCTCAATGCGACACAGTGCTGCGACGTGTGTATGCGTAATTTGAAGTGATGGCCACGCCTGGATCACCCGCTGCGCAATGTAGTTTCCGAAGCGGTCCAACCTGGATTAAGCCCGAACAAGCCAAAGTTCAACGCAACAGTTTAAGGCTTAAAGCATTTACGTTTTCAGCTTTACGGCTCTAAGCGTTGATGTGTGTGTGTGTGTGTGTGTGTGTGTGTGTTTGTGTTTGTGTTTGTTTTTTGGTTGTGAGGTTTGTCGGTTCGGCCATTGTAAACCATTAACCACGCGTTGAGGTCGCCCACTGCCGAGTTGTTCTTCAAGCGAGCTGTTGAAAACGTGATGGGCGGGATGGGCCTCCTACACCTGCACCCTCTTGTTCCAAACCCCTGAGTCCCCTGAGCCGTTTGATCCCGAAAGCAAAATCTTTCTGAGCGCTTGAGGCTTACACAAGCTCTGTGGATGGGAAGGATGCAACTTGTGGAATGAACCTTAATCACATCATAACGTCTTGAGTCCTACACAACAGCATTCCCTGAGAGCCGTGAAGCCTTCACCCTTCGCATCTTCATCCTCTTGCTCTCGGCTCCCCGGCAGGATGTCGAGCAAGGGGGGGCCGGGACCCCAAAGGATCAGTGCCAGAAGCTCTCGCCGCTCCTTCGGTGTAAACCATGTTGTATTATAGTAGATACACCCACACAACATGCGTACATACATACATGCATACATACATACATGCATGCATACACACATACATACGCACACACACACACACACCTTCATACACTCACACATACATACATACATTGGTCGATACGTATATGTATATATAAATATATTTGGATACCTATATACGTACGTACATACATACATGCGTACATTCCTACATACCTACATATATATATATACATGTATACATATAAATATATTTCCATCTATATATATATATATATATATATATATACATATGTATATATATATATATATATATATATATTATGCATATATACATCGTGATTAGGTGTACCTGTTGAGGGTTGCTTATGTTGCTCACTCAGAAACTTTACGACAGTTCCTGAGACTTAGGCATGGTTTTTCCGGTGGAACTTAGCTTCAGCCAGAAAACCGGAAGCTTGGAACCATGTACACCCGGCTTCCAAGCTTCAGGGCTGCTCTCGACAGCTTAAGTTGATCTCAAGAACCCCAAACCTTACTGAGATTTGGGCCGAAACTGGATGTTAGCTTACAAGTTGAACCGGTTTCCTAGTCCGAGGGGCTCGTCAGCGGAATGTTCGATCCTTACAACAATGGTTGTGGCAAATAACGCGAAGGATAACTTTGCAACGTATCCCACGAAGGAACATCTGTGGCTTCAGTGTGTTGGGGAACTTGTCGCTGTGTGGGCATGTACATAGCTAATCTCGCTCCCTAAGCATACCCGAAACACACATAAATAGACACACGCCCGCTCGCTGACACACACGCGCACACACACACATGCTGGTCCACGGCGCGGGGCTTGCGAGCCCTGCAACCGGCAAACTCTGCTTCAGGAGCTCTGGTGGGGATGACTGAAAGTACCCCAAAAGCTCCCAAGAAAACGCTCCAGGCCTAAAGACGAATCCCCCAAAAAGCGACAGACTAAATACCATACATACAGTATAAAGATAACACCCAAACCCTCAAAAGAAAGCAAATCACTCTGAACCCATCAGCTCTCGACCTCCTCCAGGTCGCCGGTTGCGACATCCAGGCACTTCTCCTGCACTGAAGGAGGGAAGCAGGGTTTGGGGTTTTGGGATTAGGGTTGAGGGTTTCTGTGAGACTTGCAAACATCAGCTGGCACGGTCCTGGACTTGAGGTGTACGTCTGAAACTGCGTTCTGCAAATGTCAGATACGTGTGTAACCTGTGGTAAGCTAGTTCTTCACAGCACAAAAAAAGTGCTCAATGGCATTCACAGACAAGGCAGAGGGACCACCAAAAGCACAACATCCGCAATGTACAGGGATGCACCGTTACATGCACGAACTGTGCACCTGCAGATGCGCCTAGATCCTGAACTGAAAGCCTCCGCGAAGCTCACATTTCTGTCTCGGTGTTTCGCATATGCGATGACAGGCCATAGGGCCAGCAGATGCCTCATAAGCTTCAAAGCCTTGTTTGTAACAGAATCTTGATAACGGAAATTCGGTTTAGGATTATGGTTTGACGAAGCCTTAGCCCAAAGCCCCAAACTCCCAGCCACCAATCCCCAAACCCTCAACTCCTTTCCAGCGTCCCCAAACCCAAAATCTTCCTCCCGTCCCTAACACCGTAGTCGTGCGCCCGACTGTAAACTCGAAACCATACAAATCCATGAGCCGACCACCATGAGCTTCCCGTGGCTCCAGGACCAAGCTCGACTGTCGATTTCTAGCCACCTCCAAGATGTTCATCTGAACCTGACTGGGTTGTAGCTTTGGTGCCCTCAGGAGCTTTCATGAATAGGTACCTCTAGAGGAACCATAAGGGGATTTAGTTAAAATGTTTCCCAGAGCACCTAGCTGAGACACAAGGCCCGTTGAAGGCTGAGCCCTACCTCTTACAGTTGAATGTTGCTGGTCCTGAAGCGTTCTGGGTCAAGTTTTTGTGAGTGGCAAGATGAACAGCTATGCCAACATGAACCAAGATCACGTGCTCCCAACACTATAACAACATGCCAGTCTACAACTGCTGAAGTACCGTACAAAGCGGCTATACTTGGAGCCTACATGCTAGGTCCTGCGGCCCGGCATGGCTGGTCACAGGTTGCTTGCTGTCTCCTCTGAGTTCACCCTGCAGCTATTGTCACGCAAACAGTTTCGGACGACTCCTGTGCTAACTTCGCATAGGCATAGAGCTTCGCAAGGACAACTTTCAAAGAACCTCGATTTCAAGCGAATTTCCGTCGTGCAGCCCCAGTCGTGTTTCCTGCCCTCTGTCAGAGATAGCTGCTGCTCCATCATAGGTCTGTTTCCGAGGCGACCCCTACTTAGCATGAAAGTCGAAAGTAGACTTGGGGACGATTGACACTGGGCGACAACCAAACGTTTCAAACGAAGACGCTGCCGGTGCCAAAAGCGTGCTGCTTTCGGCCCATGTCGAAAACTGCTGCAGGCGAGTCTACGATGAGGACTCGACGCAGCATCGAATGATCTGGCGTTTGTGCTCAACTTCTCCGTAGGACAGTACCTGTCAGTCCAGACTGCAAGGATCTATCGAGTTCAAGCCTTTCTTGTGCCTCTGTCTTCCACGAGCAAATGCTGGGTTCACAGTTAATTTTGCTCGCTGCTTACGATGGCAACACGGCGAAACAGCACACGGCTCTTTTGCAAACCGTCTTGATGCGTGTGTCTGAAACGACCCCACACAAACATTCATCAAGACGTGCTGAACATACGTTCTCCATTGAGTGCGGAGGGACCGATGCATGGTTCATGTCTAAGCCGATCTCGAAACACCACCCCCCCCCCCAGATTTCACTCAGGCTGAAACCCGAAGAATAGGAGAGCGACTGCCGGTTGCGTCACGGCAACCACAAGGATACTGATCAGAGTAGTTCCAACATGAAGAATATTCAGAGCGGGAACCTACGACAGCAGCGACAGTAACAACATCATGCAGATTCCACACAAAGAGTTGCAGCTAGAAATCAATACACAGCTGCAGACGAGGCCGCCCCTATTCACCAGCAACTCACGAGCTAAGAACACGGGGATATGTAAACACGAGAACATACAAGTCATACAACAAGCAACAAGCAGAAACAACACGGGATGGTCATCATATACGCGAGGACTTCGGAAGCAGTATATAGCAGGTCCGACTGTAGGGCACAGCTCTGATGACGTTGTGGCCATAGGCGTCACGAACAAGCAAGGGCACCTTGCTCGCGGTACAACAAGGTTTGTTCAGGGTTCCTTTAATCCTAAACCCCAAACCCTATGCCCTAAGGCTGCAGTTTCGAAAGCTATGATCTTCCGACGATGACGACTTTTGTCAGCTCCGCTTGTTGCAAGGATCGTATACTTTCGTTGTGGTGACTTGGGAGACCTACCATTCCAAGCAAGCTATCGATGCTCTTGTTCGGCCAGGGTTGCTGTTGATACCCCTCACTACTAAGGCTGGCCTATCAAACAAGGACGGAAACATGCTGGCACAGAATTCCGATTCTCTTAGTGCTGCAGATGTCTAGAAAATACCAGTCTTCAGGCTTAGAAAATACCAGGCTTCAGGCTGTTGCTTTGCGCGTACCTAGCTGCAGCCGTGGACATGGCCACGGCTGTCTTGTGATCGGATGTGATCGCTACAAGCAAAACTCGCCTTCCAGCTCTTCCATGACTTAGGTGCGGAATGCTTAGAAGGGGACCCCACCCTGCAATAGTGACTATAAGGATTATAACAGGGCCCTATTATATTCATATTGTACCACTATTACAGGGTGGGGGCAGCTTCTAAGGAATGCTCAGCTTAGTCCGAACTTTGACAAAACAGCACCACCCAAGCTTTGCCAATCCCTGCCTTGACAGCTGCACTTCTCTTCCTGACAGGACGAGCCTCTGGATGCTTACAGTGAAGCTAAGGCACAGCTTGCAGAAGGTTGTTCAGCAGCTGCTGCAGCTGACCTTATCGTGCAGTAGCTGGTTTGGATAGCAATAAAGTTAAGGGCTTACCAGAAAAACAGACTGAAAAAGCAACTATAGCAGCTTGGAGCATGTTATTGTAAATTTTATTACATCCTACATTCTACAGTATTGTGGTTACACGGGCTCTCTATATCCTAAAGCATGGCGCTTCATGTGTTTGTGACTGAACAGATCCAGCTCGCAGCAACACACCGCGACAAAAGAGCTGAGGGGTATATAACTGCATGTATAGGTTTAAGGTGTATGCAGCATGTGGCGCCCCGGTCAGGAGCTGTCGCGCGAATCTGAATCAAGACACGCACATCAACCGCAGCCCACAGAAAGCCACATGCTGACCGTAAGGCCTTCATTCAAGCAGGCTTTGGGCCTCGCACAACCGTCAACCCATCTATAAACCTAATACACCGTAGGACATTCAAGAAGCGACAATGCAGGACATCCTAAACGGCCCTGAGTCTTGCAGACCTTAAACCCTGGAAAGGTCTAAACCCCTCTCGAATCCCAATTGCGATTGTCAGAAGCAAATACGGGACTCGAATATGGGATAGTAGGGTCTTTGTTGCAGAGACCCGGTACTCCAACCCTTGCTGTGTGGAACCACGATCAACACATGAAGCATTACAAAGGGGAGACGTCTTGCTACGGTGACCTCTGCTAATATCCCTTGAACATCCCTGTAAGGGAACTGCTAAGGGAACCCTAGTCTAGCTACTACGCCCCCGGTTGTAGTCCAAGGGGCGGCGATGCGAGCAATGCTCGATAACTCGCTGCATAACGCGGCAGCTGTATCTCAGTGTTTTCGGTTTAGGGCCGCGTCTCTCACTGTCGCACAAGTCAAGCCAAGCTCCACACAAGTCCTTTTCCAGCTTCTCGGTTTAAATGGGTTTATAGGGTTTGACCTTCAGGCATGAATCTCGCTATTCGTGTTGTGCGCGTTTTCTGACACTCAGCTCACACTAGGACAAATCCAGGCATTTTCTGCAAACAAACGACGGTTTGAAGGTTAATTTGTTTGAGTGTTTTAGGCTTTGAAGGTGTTAGGGCTTTGGGCTTTGAGTGGTTTGGTGTGTTAGAATGTTTCGGGGTTTTGTAGATGCGGCTTGAAGATGCTTGGTACTCTCGGGCTCCCCTGATGAGATACGTGGCTAGCAGCCGGCAAAGCGAAGCCAAAAACAATCGGAATCCGTGACGGGGTCACCACTTATCCAATCAACACCAAAAGGACAAAGGCAGACCCGCTAATAGCCTTGGACCTCAGGCCCCATAGTAGTTCCTTTTTGGGGTTCATATTTAGAATCTTATGATGCAATCCCCAAAAGGAACTACTATGGGGCCTCTGGGTAAGCCAACCACCAAAAGAGGAAGATTCTCCGGAAAGTCAAAAATACGTTATCTCAGCAGCCTGCATCCCAGGACCAGGTCGGGAAAACCGAAGAGCCAGCTAGGAGTTTCGGAACATCAGGGGACCCAAATATCGCACCCTAAATAGTAGGATCCTTACTAGTTTCCGAAAATCAGGGGACCCTAATATCGTACCATAAATAGTAGGATCCTAATTAGAAGGATCCCGGAATAAGGTTCCCCTATAATTGAAAACTCACGTCAGCGAAAGCTCTGTGGCCGGGCATGGCGAAAATAAGTAAAGAAAAATGCAAGGGGCTATACATAAAGCGGTGTGTTCAATCCGGTCCATGTTAAACTCAGGACTCAAACCAGGTTGGACACACCGAGATAATTTTTCGCAATCAGTTGAGGGGCAACTGAATGCCTGGATTTGTGGCAAAATTTCTGGGCTGAGCGTGAAACTTTCCAGGGCCTACTCAGGGTTGCTCACATGGAGAGCGGCCTGCCCGCCCCACCTCCTCACTCTGCTACTTTCTCCGACTGATCTTCGGCCTCCTTCCCCTTCAGAGTCGCGGAGAAAGAAGCCGCAAAGGCCGGGAAGCCAAAGATTAAGAGCCAATGATTGTGGCCACACTGCGCACGCCTCACCGGGGCACCTTTTGCTTTAAGCCCCTCGGCAAAGCTCTCACTTGCAAAGAGGATGTCCTCCAATAGGGGGAGACCCAAAAGCTCCTTGCGTGCGTTGAGAATCCACCAGGTACAGTTGCTGTCCAGGGCCTTCTGCTGAGAGGACTGCACCACGGCCGCAGGCGACGCAGCGGCGCGCTTTGCGTCCGTGTCAGCCCCGAGGATGTCCTTGAAGATGAGGTTCATGACGGGGGCCAGGAAACGTCGTGCGTCCTCCCACTTCGTCCGAAGGTCGTAGATTCCTGAGACCAGGACGACCGCCTCGAAACGACCCCTTCCAGCGGCACAGGCTTCCAAGCCATAGAGGGCCGCCACATGGCCACCGGAGGAGTAACCACAAAGGACCAGTCGGCCGTCGCTTTTCAGCGCGCTTGCATTCTCCTCCGACCAGGACACGGCTGCTTCCACCTCTTTGAGGTAGTTTCGGCGGCTTTCCCCAGTCAGGTCCAGCTCACCCATGAGGTACTGACCCATACGGAAGGCAAAGTGGAGAGCCGGCACAAGCACCAAGCCGCCGATCATGAAAAGAGCAGTGAAAAGCCAACCAAGAGGGCCCAACAGAAGCATGGGCACAGCCAAAGAGGCAGCAAGAACCGCATCTACCAGCCCAGGAAGGGCGACTACCACCAACAGTAGCCAAACGTCTTGTTGGGATGTCAGGAGCATGAGCACATCCGCCAAAAGAAGCAAGAAACGGAGGCCGGGCACCAGACACACCGGGGCGCAGAGCGCCAGTGCCAGTTCCTGCATTCGCGTGTGCGCGAGGTGGCGCTGTGGCGTGTGGATTTGAACGCAGGCCAAGCCGTGCCGTGCCAGTGCATAGCCGAATGCGTCGTTGAAATTGAGGCCAATGAAGCCCAATATGCCCTCGCCGAACCAGAGGAGACCACAAACCATCACGACGGCAGGCTTCGAGCCACCTTCTCCGGCGGGCGTGAAGACCCGCAATGTGACCTTCCGCCCATCAACCTCGAGGGTTGTGAAGCTCCGGGAAGCAGAGGAGGAGGTCTTCTTCTCGTCCTCGTCCTCGCCTTCCGGTGATGCGGCCTTCCGGAAGTAGGCCGCCATCGGAGAAAGCACCGGCACGGTGCACGCCACAGGACAAAGGCCGCGGAAGCAATGAATATGTAGGGGGCAAATTGCCTCTTAGAGTATACTGTGCACTCAATCCACGTCAGTCTAAAAACTCGCAGCAGTTAGCACCTACCATCACGATACGTGGTGCTTGTCAAGAATTGGGTTGGCATTGCTTATTCGAGTCGCATCGTGCTTCAAGCATAGCAGCGACAAGAACCTACCAAATGGAACAGGACACGATTGAGGCTTGACAGCAGGGCTCTTGAGGGCCGATTAGGTGTATTTCTCGCCTTGAGTATGGAACATTAGCTTGATGAGGAGCATGTCGGCGGCATCTCGCCGCTGTCAGCTGCACTTCGGTGGGTTTCCAGCAGAGATCCACCCAAATGAATCAAACCTCACATCATCAGTAATCCCCTCATGTGCCTTTCCACTAGAACTAGAAACCTACAGTAGTACTAGAATAAACCTCGACAGTATTTTACGCGATTTTACAGGAGACACCAACCCAGGTCTACCAGGAAGATCCTCTGTATCACTAGAGTTCCAGGCAGAACAACCGGTCTTTCGAGCATGCTTCGTGGACATTGAGGTCTCGGCTGGTGCTGGGCAGCTTCAACTGCGTGCTCCTCTACTATCGCACAAAGAGGTTTATGGTTTGGGGTTTTACCATTGCACAAGAGGCGGAGGAGTTTGGTGTGGAGGTGTTGTTGGAATCATGGGTCCATGCACCTCTAGAATATCCTGAAACCTTCTCCGTAAAGTGAGTGGGGTCACATGGAGGTTTCATTGTCATTGTTGAGACCTGGCTGTCAATAGGCTACCGCAGGAGACGGCTCTAGTCCACGTGACCATAGCTGCTTAGGCAGTAGAAAATGTATTGCGGTATTACTGTATCCTTTAAAGTCTTCAAGGGATCAGACAGAAGCCTCGGACCACGCAGACCCAAACCCGTCCTCAAGTCCCTCCACGATGAAGTCCACGTAGGCCGCGGGCAAAAGTTCCACGCACTTCTGAAGAACAAAGTTGGCGTGCATGTGTCGACCTCAGTTTTATGGAAGCTCCAGATCCCAAAGCCGTTTTCAACAATTACCTTGCTCGGATAGGAATCTCTCCACAGATGTAAGGGCAGTGTCAAACCTGCCGACAAAAGTGCGGGCCTGGATGAGAAGTAGACAGCTCGGAGTCCCTGAAAGTGAAAGGCAGCCAGCGCGAGAAAAAGCAGTGCGAGGTGCAGGCCTGTATTCTGTCGTAAGCTACAGCCCAATGTCGCCTGTAGCCCCACGCCAAACTATCATCATCATTGTTCATACATCAGTATCTTCGTCATACGCCCATATGATCATCAGAGCTCACACCCGGCCGGGTGAGCCCCAAGTGCAACTGGAGGGCTGCAGGCCAGTACTTCGCCTGGCAGCAAGGCAGAGATCCGCCGAAGCTTCGGAGAGTTTACACATACAGTCGGTGTACACACACGCATGTATATGTATGTATGTATGTATGTATGTATGTATATATATATATATATATATATACATATATATATATATATATGCATACACATAATATATTAGGAATTATCTTATATCATATTGTATTGTATTACATCATTTGCATATGCCTGAGTATATGTATATGTTAATTGTTCGAAACAAGCAATAAGACTGATAACACACCACAAACATATATACATGTAGCTCGGTAGATAGACAGATAGCTAGTAATAGATAGATAGGCCGATTTATGCGCTGTATGCTATGATGTGGGGTTGAGGGTTCAGGCCCTAGAGCTCGCAGTCGGGCTGAAGCTTCGGGTGGCTCAGGATGCAGAGTGCATGCGGCCATGGGCCTTGTTACTTGAGGATCGACCCAGAGAGCCCAATACCCCTTAATTAAGGAATAAGCCTTAAAATATGAGGGGATTGATATTATGATTTAAGCTATACTCCTTATTTAAGCGGTATTGGGCTCTCTGGGGAAGGGGTGCTGGGTCCGACACCGTAGAGGTTGCGATCATGCGGTAAGAAGCTGTGGGGGACTTTGATGCCGGCAGCTGCCGTTGCAAAATGCCCATCTGAGCTCTGGAGCCGGGAGCCCTACCATGTATCGAAAAGTTTAGAAGTTTAGAATTTAGCTGGCTGAGGGTGAGCCGAACGCTGAATGGGGTCCATTGCATGGCAGAATCGGGTTTCTTCTGGGCACATTAGGCAAATTCACTGTTTCAGAAGGGCTCTTGCTGTCTTCAAGCCTGCTGCAATGCGAATTCGGGGCTGATAAGCGAAAGCATGGCAACACATCAAGTTGACACGAAGCAGCGGTTGGCTAACGCTACTTCCAGATTCTCGCATTGTAGAAGCCTGAAGAAACAAGCTTGACAATCCCGATCCCAACCCACCACCACGACTCAGACAAGTAAAGCAAACGCACATACACCGAGGAAGAAACCCTAAACCCTGCTGCACTTACAGGTTTATTGAAGCTCAACTGCGAGGGGTTTAATCTCGAACTCCATGCAGCAAGCCCTGAAGCAAGTCAGGGAACTCGAATTCACTTGAGGGAAGGTCTGACACCCGAACGATTTTATTTCAGTCGGGCTCTGCAAGGTTTCGGACTTTCGCAGCTGGGGCTGGGCCTCGGGAATCGGAAACTCAGTGATGCCGGAGCTTTCGCGGCGCAATGTAGGGGAGCTGCATGTGGGTTGGGAAGATCGAATGTTTAGGGTTTAGGGGAATTGCTGTGAGAGTTTTCAGAAAATGCCGAGCCCTGACAACCCCTCAGCAGCGGGATCTTGCACAAGGACCTACAAAGAGTTTCGTCATCTGATGCAACTGAAGCTCTGTGCGGAACTTCGCGCTGCTCTTCCCCCTAACCCTAAACAGAAAACCCTAACCCTGTAACCCTGAAGCTCAGAAAACCCCAAACCCTACACCCAAAACCTTCTAAACTCTAAACCCTAAACTAAACCATCAAACCCTAAATTCCCAGATAAACCTCCAAAGGGTGCATCGCCGGGGCCGGCCTGAGAGTTCCTGCGCCAGCTGGCGCTGGACTTCCCGTGGCGACACCTGCGACTGGCTCTGCTCGAAGGCATCTTCACTTACTTGGGTGGTTGTCAAAATTATGGTCCCTTTTTCGGTCCCTAGTATACGGCACATAATATTTAGGGTACCCAAATGGGAACCATAATTTTGACAACAACCCACTTGGCAGGACGGGGTTTCGGCGCTCACACTCGGAGAATCCAGGCGAGGCGTGTGGTTCGGAGTCTGCTGAGTGAAACTTCACTAGGCGAGAGGTCGGAGTATTGGTAACAACAAATCTGTCAAAAGACAGGGTTTAAGGGTTACGGCTTAGAGTTCAGCGGTGGGGGCTTGGGGTTAAGGGTGATTTTACTCGGACCCTTGCCTTCATCAGAGCTACTGTAGAAGTGTTTCTGTAGCTTATGTTTGCTGTGGTTGCGGCATGTTGCCCAGCCAGCAGCTGGTGTTTATGGCGTTTGTAACGGGCATTTCCGCACGGGCAAGTCTTGAGCACCAAAAACCCACAAGCACAACTTGCAGCTTCTCACAAGTCCGCCTTGCCTAAGTTGAACTTCCCGCAACCCTCAAGGAATGAAATTTAAGCTACCATAATACGGATCTATAGTACATTATATATATATATATATATATATATATATATACATAACTAGTGTCCTTATTGTGGTAACTTAATTTAGCTTCCTTAACAAGAACCCAGTGAAGCCTCAAAGATCTGCTGAAGAATTCGGCATCCGAACTTGTCCCGCGCCAGCCTCAGCGAAGGTCCCCAGCTTTTTTGTGCTTTCGGGGCTGCTACAGGGTCTTATGTAGGGGGGCTTAAGAATTCGGACAGGGTTTTGGTGGCTCTTATTGTACTTATAGCCTTATAGTATAATGTACCCCCAAAACCTATTCTAGTTACAAAGGCCCTACATTAGAGGGATTCGAGTTAGGGGGTTGGGGTACAAGCTTTTAAGAGGGCCGCTTGGGTGTCAGGCTTACGGCTACAAGGCATGGTTCTTTGAATCGGTCTTTTCGGGTGCTTTTGGGTTTGTAGAGCTTCCTTCGGCTTCACCGGCATCGCCGCTCTCGCAACTCGGACTCCGCCAGACGAGAGACCTCTACCGGCATTTACGGTCGAGCGCTTCTGACAGAACCTTGGATTTCGTGATTCAGGGATGCTTTCATCGACACTCGTTTGTAGGATTTCGGTGCAGAAGCAGACCCACAACCCTGTACCCTCTGGCACGGTGAGATCCTTCATCTTTGTTTGAAGTTCCGGGAGGTTTAGGGAAGCAGGACTCGGGGCCTGTAAGGGCAGTAGGTGAGAGTCTTCCTTGGGAGCAGTTCTAGAATCATGTATACCAGCAGTTGGCAAGAGAGCCGAGCGAGAATCTCATCTCTGTGTTTCCGAAGCTTCAAGATGTTAAGCCGCCGCAGGCTTATGTCCTCCCAACAGAGAATTCCTAAACTGCGTACTAGTATATATGCCCTCCAAGCACTGAACGTACGCCAGCATCTCCACAAAACAACCCAAGCCCTGACAATTGCAGGTGCAGCTGAGCTGCTTTGGCACCGACTTGTCACAGCGGCTCGCCATTTCGATAAGCATGGTTTCTTTGACACCCTCCTGTTTATGCGCTTTCGGGGGCTTAGCGACATGTTATCTTACCCTAGGGCTCCAGTTACCTAAATAGTAGGTTGCTAGCCATATATCATATACCCCAGTAGCCTACCATTTGGATAGTTGTCATGTCAGTATTAGGATCCCTTTTTGGGTCCTTACTATAATACGGCACCTAATATTTAGGGCACCCAAAAAGGGACCATAATTTTGACAACCACCTATTTAGGTAACTGGAGCCCAGGGTTAGGCTCGCGGGGTAAAGCTTCCAGGTTGAGGCTTCGGTAACTGGATCGCCGCCGGACTCCCAGCTTCATGAATGGACCTTTTTTGCCCCTAAACTCTAAACCCTAAAAACCCAAAACCCATCCTAAACCCCAAAAACCGTAAACCCTAGGCCCTAAGCCCATCCTAAACCCTAAACCGGGATGGTTTGGTGTTTCCTGTAGGGTCCCTGGGATGGCAACGCTTCCTGGAACATCTGACGCCTGCTTGGCCCAAGGATTTAAACTGCCCAGTGCACTTCCTACTTCAGTTCTGACACCACGGCTGTGTTACAAGCTTAGGTAAGCGCTACACACCATGAGGAGAGCTGCACTCGGAAGTGGGCAACAAGTGGCTTACCTAGACCCTCAACACATCCCTCGACCCTACATTACCGTGTTGTCCTTTTGAAAACTTCTACCCTGCCCAAACCTCCGAGGTTTCGCGCTTTGGCCAAAATCCCAGCATGCCGCCGAGGGAGATGTTGGCACTGATATGGTTGACGGTCGGGACACGAGATCATACTCATGGCGATGATGACTTTGGGCATCAGTGAGTTGTAAGGGCAGTAGAATCAATCACTGCCAGTTGCTATCACATTGCACTCTGGCCCCTTCTTCGTCGGAGCCTCGAGTATCCGCGTGAGCACCAGCGAAGCTTGTTCGTGGCCTCGGAGCGGACACGGAACGATTTCGAGATTTGGGTGGCAGAGGTAGACTGTAGAACGGTTTCCAGATTGCGACCTCGGGTTAGACCGTCAGACCCCTTCAGATCCGTCAGTTTGGATCTGCACGCCTGAAGCAACCGTCGGCAAGAACAGGTATGAGTCTGCAAAGTTGCCTAAGTGAAAAGAATCCCCGGGCCCTCTGTCGCCGGCATAGGTCAACAAGACACCCTTTGACCGTATGACTACGACTATGGGATGTATAGAACTGCACTTCAGAGCCGCAACTCTTCGAGCCCTCGCAGACCCTATGTCGGAGAAGTCAAAGTGCATGAATAGTGCACTCTCGGGCATCTGCATGCCAGCCGGACAAGCCGGGGCATCACCAACTGAAGCACCAACTCCTGCCCAAGTTCGAGATCGTGGTTTATGGCTCAGGGTTCAGGGGTGTGGGTTGTTTCGCAAACGCGGCGGCGGAACAAACGTGAAGCGTGAACGACCCTAAATCGCAATGTGTTGCTGTCCATGAGCACTACCGAAGCCAAGGGTGAGGGACACTTTTCATCATGAACCCTTAAACCCTAAACCCTAAACCGTGGCGACAGACAGCAGCCGATCTCCGCACCTCAGACCTCAGAGCCTACTTGGCAGCAACGCCTGGCTAAAAAAACGATCTCCTCCGCGTCCGTAGGGCTAGCAACATCGACTCCAATTACCCCTTCCAACCAAGAGTAGTTAAACAGGGAAACCATAAGGTAACGAAGGTCCTGGGTGAATGCAGGTTTCTGAATGTTCCGTTAATTAGCACAAAGAGAGCTGAAGCCGACCTTTTTTGAACCCGGGCTTGCTGGCTGCCAGGACTGACCCTCCGACCTGTTGCCAAGGATCCAGAAACTAAGAAACCTTCAGCTGACCTACACCATAAACCTAGTCCCTTCGCCGTTTGCTTCGTTCCTTCTCCATAGCCAAAACATGAAGTGAAGAAAGGAGCCATGTTTTCTGCTTGTGTTGATTGGTGGACATATCAGCACGGAAACCTTTGACGGTGATAGCCTCCATCGGCATCATAGGTTTTTTCCTTCCTCTTCTTCATAAGCAGCCTCCGTCGTCCTCCTCATCATCATCATCATCAGCTGGCAGCAGCAGCCTGCATCCTCAGCTCACCACATTGCAGCCCGACAATAACAATATACTCATACAAAAAGCAGTTGCGCTAGCGACTACAAAAGCAATCACACGCCACCATCACCAGAAGCAACTCGATTTTCATCATCGTCTTAACCGTGCTACTTCTCGCCATCGACACAAGCGTGATTTTGCTCCTCAGATCCTGTGTTTTGGCTGGTGCCACGATTGGTGCAACAGGAACATCTGATAAGCACATGCAAAGTCGCTGCAACGAGAGGTCCTTGTCTTGGGGATTCGCAGCCAAATGCCGCACCAAAAGTCCTGAACCTTGCCTGTCACGCATGATGCGCTGAACCTGTCGAGCGGCAACAAGCGGATTTGCTCAGACCTCTTGTGGATAAGACTTGATACGTGAATGAATGGTGTAACGAGGAGTGTCTGGAACCTCCTAACTATGCAGCAACCGCGCATTGGATGAGTATACAGACACACACACACACACATATATACATATATATATATATATACATATATATATATATATATAATACATATATAAGTAATACACACGCATATATACATATATATATATATACATATATATATATATATACATATAATACATATATAAGTAATACACACGCATATATATATATATATATATATATATATATAGCTATGAAGTTAAGGCTCAAGGCTGGGGCTCGACCTCGAGACTGCACAGATCTTGAAGTGTGGAGGTCCGAGGTCTGTTTAAGGGGTCAGTTTGCATATAGGGAACTCCAGAAAGTTGGAATATGGTTTCAGGGTAGGATACCTTGTAATTTACCATAAAGGGTTTAGGATAATCATATTCCAACTTTCTGGCTTTTACTTTATAGGCATGATCCGATATGGGAGTTTCCAAAAATGGGGGACCCACATAACAGTACCCTAAATTGTCCTTATTGTCAGGACCCCTAAATGAGGTACCCCTAATCTTCGGAAACTCCCATACAGGCCCCTTAGTAATTAGAACAGGGTTCCTTTAAAGGGTTACTTACAGCAGTCTAGAGGGGTCTATGGTCCATAGTAGGGTTCTATAGTGTAGGGGCCTTAATAATTGGAATAGGGTTTTGGGGCTCATTATACTATAGCTATAATAAGGAACACCCCCAAGATTTTAGCGGTAATTATTTGTGCCCCTATGTTAGGCTATCTGAAGGTTGGCAACGCAGCCATCTTTCTGCGACAGCTTCAGCCGCACGACGAGCATGGGCAGAGGGCTTTCAGGATTGAGAATGGGCAGCAGCGTGTGTGTACATCGATTCTCGGCATCAGCTTTGTGATTTAGAGATCTGCAGGATAGAAACACGCTAAGCTTCAAGCTTCGAAATGTGCTGTGCATCCAGGTTCGGTCCAGGGGGAATACATTGTCATGAATAGCACGCAGGTATCATCCCACACGTAACTTCCAAACCTTACAATTTCTGGATGCACCAGGTTTACCTCGCACGTGTTACTGATCACCCTCACCTCCCTCACCCGCGCCATTTACTCAGAAATTTCGAAGAACATCTTAAACCTTCAGCTCTCAGCTAACTGAACATGCCTCGGAAGAAGGGAGATGTCCGGCAGACAAAGCTGCAGCAGGAAAACCACCTCATCAACAAGTCCAGGCCAATTCACACATAGCTGGGGGAGCAGTGTAATTCGCTATGCAGGCGAGGCGTTCAACGCCAAGGCTTTGCGCCTCCGTGACACTGCTTCATCAGTTTTGAGCCCTATCTCCTCCAGGACTATACTGAATTTGGAACCCTAGCAAGAATGATAATTTTAGCTGTTTCTTAGGGATCATAATAACCAAAAGTTAAGAATTATTTCTAAGTACCCCTTAGGGACGTCTCTTGTCGAGTTCTGAGCTGGGGTTGGGTGGAGCAGCCCTCGACTCTAGACGGTGCTGCTTATCACACCATGTTGTGTTGACTGATTTTGGGGCTGACGGCCTGTGTTGTTCTTTACGAAGCCAAGACATAATTTCATGATCATGGTTCCATCACCTGGGTCACATCCTCAGGTCCAGATGAGGCCTCCATATAAATTCAGCGAGTTGTACTACGATGCATGTCATCGCAACAACAAAGGACATTCATGATTCCTGCAGCATACAATTCAACAGCATGGCAATACTTTCAAACGCCATCCTGCAAAATGGAAGCGAACAGTCTCTGCCACATGTTTTTGCTTCTCTTGGCACCCGTATACTGCCTGTTATCTCCACACAAGTGCAAACAAAAATCTGCAAGCCCCCACACTCCATTATCCCTTCTACAACATCCACTGCTACTGCGTGCAGCACGCCTGATTGTCCAGAGCCGGCGGGGCCACTAGGGGGCGCCGGCGAGGATGGACCCCTGGGATCGAAAGTTTCAGGGCGCTTAAAGTCCTTAACCTTTTGCGCCGAACCAGAACCACAGGGTTTAGATCAACAAGGCTTATATGAAAGGAACCCAAAATCTCATTTTTGTATGTGGTTGGCTTTATTTGTGTTTAAAAGTGTTTTTTTGTATTTAAAAGTATTGTTTTGTATTTAAAAGTTTTTTAAATAGGTTTTTTTGTGTTTTACAGTTGTTAAAATTCTTTTATTTTATTTTTGGTGTAAAAAAATACATGTTTGTGAATTTTGTTTCTGAGTGAGTCAATTGGCTTCCTGTTGTTCTACCTGGTTTCCTGCTGCTGTATGTCTACAAAATTGTTGTTTATTTGTTGTTGAAGTTAATAATTTTTAAAATTTAATCTTTTTAAATAGTTTTGGGTTGTGATTGAACAAAGAAGGGAGGCCGTAGTGACATGTTGACTTGCCTTGAGATCTTGCCCTTACCCACACGGATCGACTGCCCTTCTCGGTTCGTGGGCACCGTTGGCCGGGTGTCAGGTTATGAGGCGATTGTATCTAGACCGCCTTGGGGCCAACGTGCCAGGGCAGTGGCATATGACACCCGGACAAATGGGCTAAAGTGCCGGGTGGGGCGGTTGAGGGGTTGTTCGCAGCCGTGCTTACAGCCTTGAAGGGGAGGCCATCCATGCTTGTCGTCACGTTTTGTTAGGGAGCCTTGCGACTTGGATCGACAGAGGCAGAGTGCCACCTTACCCACACGGATCGACTGCCCATCTCGGTTCGTGGACACCGTTGGCCGGGTGTCAGGTGTTGTCGATGGTACCTGGACCGCCTTGGGGCCAACGTGCCAGGGCAGTGGCATATGACACCCGGGCACATGGGCTAAAGTGCCGGGTGGGGTGGTCCAGTGGTTGTGGCTTTTTTATTTTTCTCCCAACCAGGAGGGGAGGCCATCCATGCTTGTCACGTTAGTTAGGGAGCCTTGCGACTTGGATCGACAGAGGCAGAGTGCCAGTCGAGCCTCTCGAGGTTGCCTTACTTAAGTCCCTGCCCCATCGGGGTTGCTCCCCACACCGTTGGCCAGGTCTAAGTGTTCGGTTTGAATCCAAGCCTAGTGAACGCCTTCTCTTCCATTTCCTTCTCTCCCATCGGTCTTCATCGGCTTCCAGCCCATCGAGAAGTGGATGCCAACTGCTGGGATCTCAGCATCAGCTTGCTTCAGCTACTTCCATTATTATGGTACAGTCCTGGCACCGAGGCTCATGACGAGGATCCCGAGGACATGCTGCCATCGCAGAGGACAAGCTGCCTTGCATAGTCAGTGAGCGTGTCATGTATCGCAACTTGCCGCTGCAGCAGTTGTGCTCGCTGTTGCCCTGCGTAATCTACTATAGTCGTGTTACAGCTGCTCTGTCTCAAGTCTAAGTCGTAGTAGGCCCCCCTGCAAGCCGGCAGATGTCGTCCACGTCGTGGAGTGACAGTGAGTCTGTGGGCTCGGACTGGGTTCTGGTTGACGATGAGGGTGCAAGCACTGCGGGCTCGGTCGCGGACAGTTTTGACGACGATGATTCTGTGATTCCGTTCGACACGATGCTAGAGGAGTGCTTTACGACATTCTGGATGTTTCTGAATTCTCAAGAGCGTGGGCAAGTCTTGCAAGTAGCCTGGTCTGTCAATGAGCAGATCATGTTCACACTCTTTCCGAGACTTCGGCGGGATTTTCGGCAAGGCAGAGTGCCAGGAATTTTATATTACAATGTGTCAGACGAATTTCTGGCGTTACTGCTTCAATGATTTGTCGTGTTTGTACAGCCTCCGAGACCGTATTACGGATGTTGGGGAAGGCAGAGTGCCGGGTTTGCGTGTGTTTAGAGGATTTTGAATTCGACGATCTCGCCAGCAGAGCTAGACTGTCCGATTTGAGACCTCAGCGGTAGTGTGCGCAAGTTGGATTCAAAACGGTTACCCAGCATGACATGCTGACTACACAGTGCCGGGTGGCAGTGATGTCCTCAGGACCCTGCTGTCTCCGAGGCTGGCTGCCTGCCTGCCTGCCTGCATAGTCTGTCAGTGAGTTGCCTTGCACCATACATGATCGACATCTGTCTGCCGGCCAGGGAATCAAGTGATTCATTCATACTGATGTAACAGTAGTAACACAATGTTACATATCATTGATTAATGTACTGTATAGTGATGCATTAGTCACTGTTAATGTTTTAATCTTTGGACAATTGAAGTGTGCTCGATGAAAGCAGTGATCCCGACGACCTGCTCTGTCTCTAGTCTAAGTCGTAGTAGGCCTCCGTGCAAGCCGGCAGATGTCGTCGACGTCGTGGAGTGACAGTGAGTCTCTGGGCTCGGTCTCGGACTTATTGGCTGTTGGCGAGTTTGCAAGCACTGCGGCGTTTGGGGGTTCGTTTGTGGGCTCGGTCGCGGACAGTTTTGACGACGATGATTATGTGATTTATTTCGACGAGCTGCTAGAGGAGTCCTTTTCGACATTGTGGATGTTTCTGAATTCTGAAGAGCGTGGGCAAGTCTTGCAAGTAGACTGGCATATCAATGACATGATCCTGTGCGTACTCGTTCCGAGATTTGTGCGGCAAGGCAGAGTGCCAGGAATTTTACATTACAATGTGTCAGACGAATTTGTGTCGTCACTGAATCAATGATTTGTCGTGTTTGTACAGCCTCCGAGACCGTATTACGGATGTTGGGGAAGGCAGAGTGCCGGGTTTGCGTGTGCTTAGAGGATTTTGAATTCGACGATCTCGCCAGCAGAGCTAGACTGTCCGATTTGAGACCTCAGCGGTAGTGTGCGCAACTTGGATTCCAAAAGGTTACCCAGCATGACATGCTGACTACACAGTGCCGGGTGGCAGTGACGTCCTCAGGACCCTGCTGTCTCCGAGGCTGGCTGCCTGCCTGCCTGCCTGCATAGTCTGTCAGTGAGTTGCCTTGCACCATACATGATCGACATCTGCCGGCCAGGGAATCAAGTGATTCATTCATACTGATGTAACAGTAGTAACACAATGTTACATATCATTGGTTAATGTACTGTATAGTGATGCATTAGTCACTGTTAATGTTTTAATCGTTGGACAATTGGGTGCTCGATGAAAGCAGTGATGCCGACGACCGTTTCAAGGTGCTCAGGGAGTTCCGAGGCAGAGTGCCAGACTTCTGCTGCTGACCATCAGAATCAGGCCAATCACATTGACCTTGGCAGTGATTACTGGAACGAAGCCGTGCAACAACTTCGGTGGAATTGTTTACACTGTGGCAGATCAGCTGCCGACTATACCACCGGGCTCCGAAAGATCCAAAGGGCTGCACAATTGGATCAACGAATCAAATTGGCAGTTGAGGCCATCTCAGATTTCGGAGATATGGATATGAAGTTGTACAAAGCATGGACCGGCCAGACAGATGTGCTGCCTGGGTCGATCCCGCCACCTCGGCCATGCCAGCATGATGTCGAGACGTGGCCCATGGATGATGTTTTGATTTACGACCATCCCCAGTGGCAACTGTTTGTTGGCAGTATTGGTTGCCCGATCCGATATGACCAGCTCCGGGTCAAGCCTGACATTGTCATCTCTATGAATGCAGATGACAGACCTCGGAATTTTGAGCCATGGGACTGGTATCAGTATTTGGCGAATTGTGGACCGTTTGGCACTGCACATCTTCGGTATGGTGGCTGGGATCAAACACATGCCAATGACTTTGATGCTGAACAAAGAAGTCATGAGTTCAAGACCATTTGGCGCCGCCTCATTTCAGATTTCAGAAAGATTATGATGTGCTGGCAGCGCTCAGCAGAGGAGTTCAGCCAGAGTCAAAGGCAGAGTGCCATCAAGGGCAAAATGATGGGCAAGGCCAATGGCGGCAGGGGCAAGGGCAAGACAATCAGCAAGGGCTACAGCGGCCCCTGTCAGGTTTCCAATCACATGCAAAGCCAGAAGGCATCGACGAAGGGCTCATTTGGCTATGGCTGCTCCTATGACAAGGGCTTCAGCAAGGGAAGTGACATGGGCAGCCTGTTCGGAAGAGCCGCTGATGGAAGGCAGAGTGCCGATGGAAGGCAGAGTGCCTTGAAGGTGGCCGATGAGACATTCCCTGGTGAGCTCGGTAATGCTCTTGCTTTGTTGGAGGCGATGAAGCTTCAGGGAGGTGGTCGGAAGCGTGGAGGCAAGAAGAGGCCAATTCGTGTGCTTGTCCATTGCTACGGTGGCATTAACAGGACCTGTGCTGCTTATTGTGTCCTAGTCATGGCCTTTGCCTCGATGACCATGGAACAAGCCATTGTCAGGTGGATCAACCACCGAGCCTACTATGCTCCATTCCGGGATCGTGAGTACATGATTGAAGCACTGCTGGAAATGCAGGATGAGCTGCACACGTACAGTTGATCATCGACACTGAACCCGAAGTCCATGGTCAAACAGTTCTGCTCCAATGAATGATTCTGAGCCGTCGAAATTTGTGTCCCGACACTGGCCCAGCCAGAGAGTCCTGGACCCGACACTGGACTGCTGGCTGGAAGTGAAACACAGTCCTTACCTTGAAAAGGCTAATAGTTACATTCCCACTTTCAGCTGGCAGTCACAGCTTAATTCGTGCTTTTAAACCTGGCTGCCGGTGTTACTGACTGAGCTTAAAAAGAAAGTGAGATCATGCCCGTCTCGGTTGTGGAAACTGTCAGTTCCTTTGTCGGTTGTGCCGACATGGTGATCAGGGCCGCTGGGGCGATTGGATGAGTGAATCCAGCCGGCGACTCAGTGGGTGCAAGTGTGACTTTAACAGTCAGTCTCCGGTGATTGTAATGAGTGCTCATTTTTGCCTACTTGTGCTGTTGCAGCTGTCTGGGTTCCGGTGTAAGGCAGAGTGCCCTTGTCCCATTTGTGCAGTGGGCAAGTCATTATCCGCCATGGAAAACACGGGCGCAGTTCGCCAGCGCACTCGGCTGCAAGAGTTTTCAAGTTGGCAGATGGCCAACTTGAGCAACGCCGGTCAATCCCAAAGAACAAGTCAGGTCGGGAAGGGAGGAAGTAAGGGAGGAGGAAAGCCAGGGCCAGGGCAGAGTGCCAGTGCGAGCAAGGGCGATCTTGGCAAGGGCAAGGGAAAGGGCAAAATCCCGATGCAAGACCCCAACCAGATCCTTTACACATACTTCATGTGCGTGGAGGACGTTTGGCAGGCAGTGGGCAGTGTATGTGATGATAATCATAGCATGTGTTTGATTGTGAGTGTTTCTTACTGCTTGACTGGATGTCTCCCTGCAGGTTCGATATGAATTCTTCAAAGCGAACGGCATCGCCGCTTGGGCGCAACCCGGTGCCACGCAGGATAACACTCACAAAAGTTATCCGCACTGGTCCTTGCGCCCCACGGCCCAGACGGCCCTTCAACGCTACCAATGGTGGCCAAAGTGCATTAGATGGCCACTCAGATTCAAGCAATGCTTCGACGCTACATTTATTTATTATCTTATACCTACGGATCTTAATACTGACTAGAATCAAGTAGCAACTTCAACATGATCTCAGTTCAGGATCGATCCACACGCACCGCCAGCTTACCTGAAGCTGGAACTCACCGGTGCAGGCATGCAAGTGATGACGGAGAGAAGATGGCTCTATTCCTGTAATGAGGGCTGGGCGCGGGGGGTGGAGAATTTGACGCTGTGGGACGGGGAAGTCACCGACGGTGACCAAATCTTGTGGACCACGACCATGGTGAGATTCGCTTACGACGAAGATGATCCGGAGGCCTGGAATGAAGAGCGTGTGCAAGATGAGGAGGATTACAACGAGTTCGAATCTATGATTGAGCAAGTTCAAATGACACCTGTAGACAGCGAATTCGTTCAAGTCGAAAGGCCGTGAGAAAAAAGGGCAGAGTGCCTTAAAAGGCAGAGTGCCAAAGGCAGAGTGCCCACCATTGGACCATTCAGTGAGTGGGTTGGCCCAAATTCCAATATCAATTTAATTTTCAGGCCAGGACAGTGACGAAGGCAGAGTGCCAGGAAGGCAGAGTGCCAGGTGGGTCAGGCTTCGTCGACTGACTCTTCTCAAGTTTTTCAGTGCCGATGTCTGCTCATGTGGACTTCTGCCTGCCTTTCGCACAGCAACAGGTTATTTGTTTGTGGTGCAGGCAAACCAACAAGTCATGATCAAAGTTGTGAGTGTTTTGGAGAAGGCCTCGTCGCTGTCAGAGTAGTGCCTCCAGAAGAGCATTGCTTGCTGCAGAAGCAAAACTGTGAGTGCTGAGACTTCTGAAGACCGAGCACTTCTGAGTTCTGTTGGATGTGTTGGGTTTGCGACTGTGCTGAGAGAGTCTGAGTATGAATGAAAGTGACCATGCAAGGTTTGGCCGTCAGCTGGCGTCTCCAGACCCCAGGATTGCTGGTCATCGGTGCTGTTCTTAGCTTCCGATCATGCTGCTTCTGCGTTGCCAAATTCAACTTAGCATTCTCGGGCTTCTGAAGTGTCATGTCATGATTGTTTTGCCTATGGCTTATGATGGTTGCTCAGGTTTCAAATGTTGCTGCAGTGGTCCTTGAATCATGGCATATGGCAGATTTGAATATCAACACAGCCCTTGAATTAGGTTTCATTCGTGTGCTAAGCTCCCGATCATGCTGAGTCTGTCTGGCCCCTCAATTAAGTTAAACTCCGTGTAGCTGCTGCTTCAATAAAAGTGTCATGTCATGATTATTCTGTCGATGGAGTTGCTCAAAGTGAAGTGAGTCGTGGTCCTTGAATGATGGCATATGCATGATATTTAATGTCAATGTGAGCATAATATCAAAATATAGTTGATATAATTTAAATTGTGTCAAATACTAGTAACTATAATCTAACAACACATTGACGTCAGAGGTAGTATATCATTTCGACATTATAAGGCAGAGTGCCGCCTCGCCATTCTTTGCAGAGTGCCTTGAGCTGGACTGAGAAGGCTGAGTGCCTGCATCTGGCTGGACAAGGCAGAGTGCCGCAATCTGGCTGGACAAGGCAGAGTGCCGCAGGATGACAGCGCCTGTGCATACGAGTCCGCTTGGTCAGACGTTTTGGGCCAATGTGCGAGCCGGCAACATCACCTGTGAGTTTTACGAACAACAGCTGGATGGATCCTTGCAGATGGGTCCGAATTATCCCTGGCCGATCAAAAAACCTCTAGAATACTATGTCACAGCCTTCGGTGAGGTCCGCCTGCAATTCCGCGTGAGAGGCGGGAAAGGATTCAAACAGTGCAAGTGTGAATGGAAATACGTCGGTCATGGAATGAATCGGGACTCAATGATTGCGAGGATCCCACAGCCGTGGGTCATCGACATTCTGAAGCTTCTGCGCGAGCTCAGGATTCCTCGGTCTGAAAGGCAGAGTGCCGAAGTCCTCAAAGCCTCGACAGTCGCAGCAGAGGCCCTGAGACTGGTGGATTCTATTCCTGAAGATGCTCTGGACTTCCATCATCCGACAGATCAGGTGCACCTCTGTGTCAAGCTGCACAGGCCACTCGCAAAGGATGAAAAAGAGTGTGGAAACCAATTTGACTGGCGTTTTCTGCAATCTCGAATGTTCACAACCCACTGGCAATCGTTTCCTGTCCCGCTCGCTTTCGACTTGAAAACCTTGGTCACCCATGCCTCGGGCGTAGTGGCACCGCGGATGAGAAAATCGGTGATCGTCACAGAAGCCAAAGGCAACGGGACGACTGTGGGAGCCTTCCTCAACCAGAGGTTTTCCGACCCAAGCAAGTTCCCAGAGAAAGAGACCATGCTGATCCTCTTCAAGCTGTTCAAGTTTGTCTTGAAGCTACAAATGCATACCCTTAGGCAGGAAGGGAGTCTTCTGGGGGACCTCCATGAGAATAACATTACTGTCATGGGAGGCAGAGTGCCGGACCACAAAGGCAGAGTGCCAGTGGGGGCGGAGAATTTGACGTTTGCCTTGGTGGACTGCTCCGGTTGCCTACCAATTAATGATGTTCCCGCAAAAAAGATGAAGGGTCACCTCAACTGCTTTCTGAGCTTGTGGCAAATTCCCTCAAACCACAGCGCCACCGTCTCCGAGTACGCGTCAGAGGTCTGGAAGAAGATGCTTGCCGCTGGCGAAAAATTCAAAACGGACTATGGACCGAATAAGTGGAGAACTGGTGAAATGGTGTACGATCTGTACAAGTTGTGCAAGAATCTGGAAGCAAAGTTCCAGCAGGGTCTGGACTTGATGCAACAATGCCAGCAAATGAGGGTCGAGGCAACAAGGGCAGTAATGAGCAGAATGCAGCCGCAGGCACTTGCGCCGCCGAATCCTCCGCCAACACCTCAGTGTTGGGATTCGACACCTCCCTGGGATCCCCCTGGATCTGCGACTGCAAAAGCCAAAGGGATGAAAGGAGGAGTGCCAGTAGAAGGCAGAGTGCCAGGCAAAGGCAAAGCAATACATCATCCTGATGGGACTCCTCCCAGGGGGGCCCGCCCGCCTTTGCATCAACCGCCTCAGCAAAAGGCGAGGCCTCCTGCTCCGTGGCAGGTGCCAGTAAGACCGCTGCGAAATGCTGGGCCTCTGCCTGATCACCCTTGGCAGCAGGAGTGGGAACCACTTCCTCCTGGCAGGGTGCAACCAGATCATCCTCCTCCTGGCAGGGGGCCGGTGCAACCAGATCATCCTCCTCCTGGCAGGGGCCCGGTGCAACCAGCTCATCCTCCTCCTGGCCACCAGCAGCAGCAACATCGCTGGGGCAGAACGGCCAGAATGCCCGTCATCCAGGACGAATACGATGCCTGGCATGACGATGAGCCGAATCCCGAGCCGATTCCCGGCCAAGAGTGCCAGAGCCGATGGGTCCCCCGCCGGCAAAGCAAGGCAGAGTGCCAGAGCCGATGGGTCCTCCGCCGAAGGCAGAGTGCCAGATCCCGAGCCGAATCCCCCGCCAAGAGTGCCAGAGCCGATGGGTCCCCCGCCGGCAAAGCAAGGCAGAGTGCCAGAGCCGATGGGTCCCCCGCCGGCAAAGCAGCCTCCTGCCAAAAGGAAATTCGGCGACGGACAGCCTGTGCCTGTTGGTTCCAAGCCACAGTGTATGTCGGCAAGTGCTCCTGCTGAAATGACGGAAAAGCAAAGGATGGACAGCGCGTCGGCCCTGCGGAACGAAATTGGAGCCTCTTGCCGTATCGTCAGCATTCTCGGCAAGTTCCTTGGCGAAATCCTGCTCGTCCATCCTTTGCTTTTCCGTCATTTCAGCAGGAGCACTTGCCGACATAAACTGTGGCTTGGAACCAACAGGCACAGGCTGTCCGTCGCCGAATTTCCTTTTGGCAGGAGGCTGCTTTGCCGGCGGGGGACCAATCGGCTCTGGCACTCTGCCTTGCTTTGCCGGCGGGGGACCCATCGGCTCTGGCACTCTTGGCGGGGGATTCGGCTCGGGATCTGGCACTCTGCCTTGCTTTGCCGGCGGGGGACCCATCGGCTCTGGCACTCTGCCTTGCTTTGCCGGCGGGGGACCCATCGGCTCTGGCACTCTTGGCCGGGAATTCGGCTCGGGATTCGGCTCATCGTCATGCCAGGCATCGTATTCGTCCTGGATGACGGGCATTCTGGCCGTTCTGCCCCAGCGATGTTGCTGCCGCTGGTGGCCAGGAGGAGGATGAGCTGGTTGCACCGGGCCCCTGCCAGGAGGAGGATGATCTGGTTGCACCGGCCCCCTGCCAGGAGGAGGATGATCTGGTTGCACCCTGCCAGGAGGAAGTGGTTCCCACTCCTGCTGCCAAGGGTGATCAGGCAGAGGCCCAGCATTTCGCAGCGGTCTTACTGGCACCTGCCACGGAGCAGGAGGCCTCGCCTTTTGCTGAGGCGGTTTATGCAAAGGCGGGCGGGCCCCCCTGGGAGGAGTCCCATCAGGATGATGTATTGCTTTGCCTTTGCCTGGCACTCTGCCTTCTACTGGCACTCCTCCTTTCATCCCTTTGGCTTTTGCAGTCGCAGATCCAGGGGGATCCCAGGGAGGTGTCGAATCCCAACACTGAGGTGTTGGCGGAGGATTCGGCGGCGCAAGTGCCTGCGGCTGCATTCTGCTCATTACTTCCCTTGTTGCCTCGACCCTCATTTGCTGGCATTGTTGCATCAAGTCCAGACCCTGCTGGAACTTTGCTTCCAGATTCTTGCACAACTTGTACAGATCGTACACCATTTCACCAACTCTCCACTTATTCGGTCCATAGTCCGTTTTGAATTTTTCGCCAGCGGCAAGCATCTTCTTCCAGACCTGTGACGCGTACTCGGAGACGGTGGCGCTGTGGTTTGAGGGAATTTGCCACAAGCTCAGAAAGCAGTTGAGGTGACCCTTCATCTTTTTTGCGGGAACATCATTAATTGGTAGGCAACCGGAGCAGTCCACCAAGGCAAACGTCAAATTCTCCGCCCCCACTGGCACTCTGCCTTTGTGGTCCGGCACTCTGCCTCCCATGACAGTAATGTTATTCTCATGGAGGTCCCCCAGAAGACTCCCTTCCTGCCTAAGGGTATGCATTTGTAGCTTCAAGACAAACTTGAACAGCTTGAAGAGGATCAGCATGGTCTCTTTCTCTGGGAACTTGCTTGGGTCGGAAAACCTCTGGTTGAGGAAGGCTCCCACAGTCGTCCCGTTGCCTTTGGCTTCTGTGACGATCACCGATTTTCTCATCCGCGGTGCCACTACGCCCGAGGCATGGGTGACCAAGGTTTTCAAGTCGAAAGCGAGCGGGACAGGAAACGATTGCCAGTGGGTTGTGAACATTCGAGATTGCAGAAAACGCCAGTCAAATTGGTTTCCACACTCTTTTTCATCCTTTGCGAGTGGCCTGTGCAGCTTGACACAGAGGTGCACCTGATCTGTCGGATGATGGAAGTCCAGAGCATCTTCAGGAATAGAATCCACCAGTCTCAGGGCCTCTGCTGCGACTGTCGAGGCTTTGAGGACTTCGGCACTCTGCCTTTCAGACCGAGGAATCCTGACCTCGCGCAGAAGCTTCAGAATGTCGATGACCCACGGCTGTGGGATCCTCGCAATCATTGAGTCCCGATTCATTCCATGACCGATGTATTTCCATTCACACTTGCACTGTTTGAATCCTTTCCCGCCTCTCACGCGGAATTGCAGGCGGACCTCACCGAAGGCTGTGACATAGTATTCTAGAGGTTTTTTGATCGGCCAGGGATAATTCCCACCCATCTGCAAGGATCCATCCAGCTCTTGTTCGTAAAACTCACAGGTGATGTTGCCGGCTCGCACATTGGCCCAAAACGTCTGACCAAGCGGACTCGTATGCACAGGCGCTGTCATCCTGCGGCACTCTGCCTTGTCCAGCCAGATTGCGGCACTCTGCCTTGTCCAGCCAGATGCAGGCACTCAGCCTTCTCAGTCCAGCTCAAGGCACTCTGCAAAGAATGGCGAGGCGGCACTCTGCCTTATAATGTCGAAATGATATACTACCTCTGACGTCAATGTGTTGTTAGATTATAGTTACTAGTATTTGACACAATTAAATTATATCAACTATATTTTGATATTATGCTCACATTGACATTAAATATCATGCATATGCCATCATTCAAGGACCACGACTCACTTCACTTTGAGCAACTCCATCGACAGAATAATCATGACATGACACTTTTATTGAAGCAGCAGCTACACGGAGTTTAACTTAATTGAGGGGCCAGACAGACTCAGCATGATCGGGAGCTTAGCACACGAATGAAACCTAATTCAAGGGCTGTGTTGATATTCAAATCTGCCATATGCCATGATTCAAGGACCACTGCAGCAACATTTGAAACCTGAGCAACCATCATAAGCCATAGGCAAAACAATCATGACATGACACTTCAGAAGCCCGAGAATGCTAAGTTGAATTTGGCAACGCAGAAGCAGCATGATCGGAAGCTAAGAACAGCACCGATGACCAGCAATCCTGGGGTCTGGAGACGCCAGCTGACGGCCAAACCTTGCATGGTCACTTTCATTCATACTCAGACTCTCTCAGCACAGTCGCAAACCCAACACATCCAACAGAACTCAGAAGTGCTCGGTCTTCAGAAGTCTCAGCACTCACAGTTTTGCTTCTGCAGCAAGCAATGCACTCTTCTGGAGGCACTACTCTGACAGCGACGAGGCCTTCTCCAAAACACTCACAACTTTGATCATGACTTGTTGGTTTGCCTGCACCACAAACAAATAACCTGTTGCTGTGCGAAAGGCAGGCAGAAGTCCACATGAGCAGACATCGGCACTGAAAAACTTGAGAAGAGTCAGTCGACGAAGCCTGACCCACCTGGCACTCTGCCTTCCTGGCACTCTGCCTTCGTCACTGTCCTGGCCTGAAAATTAAATTGATATTGGAATTTGGGCCAACCCACTCACTGAATGGTCCAATGGTGGGCACTCTGCCTTTGGCACTCTGCCTTTTAAGGCACTCTGCCCTTTTTTCTCACGGCCTTTCGACTTGAACGAATTCGCTGTCTACAGGTGTCATTTGAACTTGCTCAATCATAGGCCCTTCGAACTCGTTGTAATCCTCCTCATCTTCACACGCTCTTCATTCCAGGCCTCCGGATCATCTTCGTCGTAAGCGAATCTCACCATGGTCGTGGTCCACAAGATTTGGTCACCGTCGGTGACTTCCCCGTCCCACAGCGTCAAATTCTCCACCCCCGCGCCCAGCCCTCATTACAGGAATAGAGCCATCTTCTCTCCGTCATCACTTGCATGCCTGCACCGGTGAGTTCCAGCTTCAGGTAAGCTGGCGGTGCATGTTGATCGATCCTGAACTGAGATCATGTTGAAGTTGCTACTTGATTCTAGTCAGTATTAAGATCCGTAGGTATAAGATAATAAATAAATGTAGCGTCGAAGCATTGCTTGAATCTGAGTGGCCATCTAATGCACTTTGGCCACCATTGGTAGCGTTGAAGGGCCGTCTGGGCCGTGGGGCGCAAGGACCAGTGCGGATAACTTTTGTGAGTGTTATCCTGCGTGGCACCGGGTTGCGCCCAAGCGGCGATGCCGTTCGCTTTGAAGAATTCATATCGAACCTGCAGGGAGACATCCAGTCAAGCAGTAAGAAACACTCACAATCAACACATGCTATGATTATCATCACATACACTGCCCACTGCCTGCCAAACGTCCTCCACGCACATGAAGTATGTGTAAAGGATCTGGTTGGGGTCTTGCATCGGGATTTTGCCCTTCTTTCCCTTGCCCTTGCCAAGATCGCCCTTGCTCGCACTGGCACTCTGCCCTGGCCCTGGCTTTCCTCCTCCCTTACTTCCTCCCTTCCCGACCTGACTTGTTCTTTGGGATTGACCGGCGTTGCTCAAGTTGGCCATCTGCCAACTTGAAAACTCTTGCAGCCGAGTGCGCTGGCGAACTGCGCCCGTGTTTTCCATGGCGGATAATGACTTGCCCACTGCACAAATGGGACAAGGGCACTCTGCCTTACACCGGAACCCAGACAGCTGCAACAGCACAAGTAGGCAAAAATGAGCACTCATTACAATCACCGGAGACTGACTGTTAAAGTCACACTTTGCACCCACTGAGTCGCCGGCTGGATTCACTCATCCAATCGCCCCAGCGGCCCTGATCACCATGTCGGCACAACCGACAAAGGAACTGACAGTTTCCACAACCGAGACGGGCATGATCTCACTTTCTTTTTAAGCTCAGTCAGTAACACCGGCAGCCAGGTTTAAAAGCACGAATTAAGCTGTGACTGCCAGCTGAAAGTGGGAATGTAACTATTAGCCTTTTCAAGGTAAGGACTGTGTTTCACTTCCAGCCAGCAGTCCAGTGTCGGGTCCAGGACTCTCTGGCTGGGCCAGTGTCGGGACACAAATTTCGACGGCTCAGAATCATTCATTGGAGCAGAACTGTTTGACCATGGACTTCGGGTTCAGTGTCGATGATCAACTGTACGTGTGCAGCTCATCCTGCATTTCCAGCAGTGCTTCAATCATGTACTCACGATCCCGGAATGGAGCATAGTAGGCTCGGTGGTTGATCCACCTGACAATGGCTTGTTCCATGGTCATCGAGGCAAAGGCCATGACTAGGACACAATAAGCAGCACAGGTCCTGTTAATGCCACCGTAGCAATGGACAAGCACACGAATTGGCCTCTTCTTGCCTCCACGCTTCCGACCACCTCCCTGAAGCTTCATCGCCTCCAACAAAGCAAGAGCATTACCGAGCTCACCAGGGAATGTCTCATCGGCCACCTTCAAGGCACTCTGCCTTCCATCGGCACTCTGCCTTCCATCAGCGGCTCTTCCGAACAGGCTGCCCATGTCACTTCCCTTGCTGAAGCCCTTGTCATAGGAGCAGCCATAGCCAAATGAGCCCTTCGTCGATGCCTTCTGGCTTTGCATGTGATTGGAAACCTGACAGGGGCCGCTGTAGCCCTTGCTGATTGTCTTGCCCTTGCCCCTGCCGCCATTGGCCTTGCCCATCATTTTGCCCTTGATGGCACTCTGCCTTTGACTCTGGCTGAACTCCTCTGCTGAGCGCTGCCAGCACATCATAATCTTTCTGAAATCTGAAATGAGGCGGCGCCAAATGGTCTTGAACTCATGACTTCTTTGTTCAGCATCAAAGTCATTGGCATGTGTTTGATCCCAGCCACCATACCGAAGATGTGCAGTGCCAAACGGTCCACAATTCGCCAAATACTGATACCAGTCCCATGGCTCAAAATTCCGAGGTCTGTCATCTGCATTCATAGAGATGACAATGTCAGGCTTGACCCGGAGCTGGTCATATCGGATCGGGCAACCAATACTGCCAACAAACAGTTGCCACTGGGGATGGTCGTAAATCAAAACATCATCCATGTGCCACGTCTCGACATCATGCTGGCATGGCCGAGGTGGCGGGATCGACCCAGGCAGCACATCTGTCTGGCCGGTCCATGCTTTGTACAACTTCATATCCATATCTCCGAAATCTGAGATGGCCTCAACTGCCAATTTGATTCGTTGATCCAATTGTGCAGCCCTTTGGATCTTTCGGAGCCGGGTGGTATAGTCGGCAGCTGATCTGCCACAGTGTAAACAATTCCACCGAAGTTGTTGCACGGCTTCGTTCCAGGAATCACTGCCAAGGTCAATGTGATTGGCCTGATTCTGATGGTCAGCAGCAGAAGTCTGGCACTCTGCCTCGGAACGCCCTGAGCACCTTGAAACGGTCGTCGGCATCACTGCTTTCATCGAGCACCCAATTGTCCAACGATTAAAACAGTAACAGTGACTAATGCATCACTATACAGTACATTAACCAATGATATGTAACATTGTGTTACTACTGTTACATCAGTATGAATGAATCACTTGATTATCTGGCCGGTAGATGTCGATCATGTATGGTGCAAGGCAACTCACTGACAGACTATGCAGGCAGGCAGGCAGGCAGCCAGCCTCGGAGACAGCAGGGTCCTGAGGACGTCACTGCCACCCGGCACTGTGTAGTCAGCATGTCATGCTGGGTAACCTTTTGGAATCCAAGTTGCGAACACTACCGCTGAGGTCTCCAATCGGACAGTCTAGCTCTGCTGGCTAGATCGTCGAATTCAAAATCCTCTAAGCACACGCAAACCCGGCACTCTGCCTTCCCCAACATCCGTAATACGGTCTCGGAGGCTGTACAAACACGATGAATCACTGATTCAGTGACGACACAAATTCGTCTGACACATTGTAATGTAAAATTCCTGGCACTCTGCCTTGCCGCACAAATCTCGGAACGATTACGCACAGGATCATGTCATTGATATGCCAGTCTACTTGCAAGACTTGCCCACGCTCTTCAGAATTCAGAAACATCCACAATGTCGAAAAGGACTCCTCTAGCAGCTCGTCGAAATAAATCACATAATCATCGTCGTCAAAACTGTCCGCGACCTAGCCCACAAACGAACCCCCAAACGCCGCAGTGCTTGCAAACTCGCCAACAGCCAATAAGTCCGAGACCGAGCCCAGAGACTCACTGTCACTCCACGACGTCGACGACATCTGCCGGCTTGCACGGAGGCCTACTACGACTTAGACTAGAGACAGAGCAGGTCGTCGGGATCACTGATTTCATCGAGCACACTTCAATTGTCCAAAGATTAAAACATTAACAGTGACTAATGCATCACTATACAGTACATTAATCAATGATATGTAACATTGTGTTACTACTGTTACATCAGTATGAATGAATCACTTGATTCCCTTGCCGGCAGACAGATGTCGATCATGTATGGTGCAAGGCAACTCACTGACAGACTATGCAGGCAGGCAGGCAGGCAGCCAGCCTCGGAGACAGCAGGGTCCTGAGGACATCACTGCCACCCGGCACTGTGTAGTCAGCATGTCATGCTGGGTATTATAACCGTTTTGAATCCAACTTGCGCACACTACCGCTGAGGTCTCAAATCGGACAGTCTAGCTCTGCTGGCGAGATCGTCGAATTCAAAATCCTCTAAACACACGCAAACCCGGCACTCTGCCTTCCCCATTATCCGTAATACGGTCTCGGAGGCTGTACAAACACGACAAATCATTGAAGCAGTAACGCCAGAAATTCGTCTGACACATTGTAATATAAAATTCCTGGCACTCTGCCTTGCCGAAAATCCCGCCGAAGTCTCGGAAAGAGTGTGAACATGATCTGATCATTGACAGACCAGGCTACTTGCAAGACTTGCCCACGCTCTTGAGAATTCAGAAACATCCAGAATGTCGTAAAGCACTCCTCTAGCATCGTGTCGAACGGAATCACAGAATCATCGTCGTCAAAACTGTCCGCGACCGAGCCCGCAGTGCTTGCACCCTCATCGTCAACCAGAACCCAGTCCGAGCCCACAGACTCACTGTCACTCCACGACATCGACGACATCTGCCGGCTTGCAGGGGGGCCTACTACGACTTAGACTAGAGACAGAGCAGCTGTAACACGACTATAGTAGATTACGCGGGGCAACAGCGAGCACAACTGCTGCAGCGGCAAGTTGCGATACATGACACGCTCACTGACTATGCAAGGCAGCTTGTCCTCTGCGATGGCAGCATGTCCTCGGTATCCTCGTCATGAGCCTCGGTGCCAGGACTGTACCATAATAATGGAAGTAGCTGAAGCAAGCTGATGCTGAGATCCCAGCAGTTGGCATCCACTTCTCGATGGGCTGGAAGCCGATGAAGACCGATGGGCGAGAAGGAAATGGAAGAGAAGGCGTTCACTAGGCTTGGATTCAAACCGAACACTTAGACCTGGCCAACGGTGTGGGGAGCAACCCCGATGGGGCAGGGACTTAAGTAAGGCAACCTCGAGAGGCTCGACTGGCACTCTGCCTCTGTCGAGCCAAGTCGCAAGGCTCCCTAACTAACGTGACAAGCATGGATGGCCTCCCCTCCTGGTTGGGAGAAAAATAAAAAAGCCACAACCACTGGACCACCCCACCCGGCACTTTAGCCCATGTGACCGGGTGTCATATGCCACTGCCCTGGCACGTTGGCCCCAAGGCGGTCCAGGTACCATCGACAACACCTGACACCCGGCCAACGGTGTCCACGAACCGAGATGGGCAGTCGATCCGTGTGGGTAAGGTGGCACTCTGCCTCTGTCGATCCAAGTCGCAAGCCTCCCTAACAAAACGTGACGACAAGCATGGATGGCCTCCCCTTCAAGGCTGTAAGCACGGCTGCGAACAACCCCTCAACCGCCCCACCCGGCACTTTAGCCCATTTGTCCGGGTGTCATATGCCACTACCCTGGCACGTTGGCCCCAAGGCGGTCTAGATACAATCGCCTCATAACCTGACACCCGGCCAACGGTGCCCACGAACCGAGAAGGGCAGTCGATCCGTGTGGATAAGGGCAAGATCTCAAGGCAAGTCAACATGTCACTACGGCCTCCCTTCTTTGTTCAATCACAACCCAAAACTATTTAAAAAGATTAAATTTTAAAAAATATTAACTTCAACAACAAATAAACAACAATTTTGTAGACATACAGCAGCAGGAAACCAGGTAGAACAACAGGAAGCCAATTGACTCACTCAGAAACAAAATTCACAAACATGTATTTTTACACCAAAAATAAAATAAAAGAATTTTAACAACTGTAAAACACAAAAAAAACCTATTTAAAAACTTTTAAATACAAAACAATACTTTTAAATACAAAAAAACACTTTTAAACACAAATAAAGCCAACCACATACAAAAATGAGATTTTGGGTTCCTTTCATATAAGCCTTGTTGATCTAAACCCTGTGGTTCTGGTTCGGCGCAAAGGGTTAAGGATAGTAGATACTTAAGCCTTAAAGGGTGCCTATATACGTACTGTAAGGCCTAAGTATATACTATACGGGTACATGGAGCCGAAGGGCTTGGCACTGTAGATGGGCGGCGTGTCCACTTCTGAGTCGTCTGCGCTGCGCATGCATCAGTCTTCATTCCCTCAAACTCGTGCTTGGAGGGTCGCACGACTTAGGTTAGTTGTATGTTGCGAGCAGGATGTAGTATATAGAGAAGCTGTCACGACTTAGTATAAGTAGGCAGTACGTAGCTGTATAATTACCGTATAAAGGGGATCCTAATTGCCGCTAAAGTCTGTAACGTAACTATACTATGTCCCTCGACCCTCCAAGTGGCGGTCACCCAGTCCGGCAAATAGCACGGTCGAATTTGACAGTTTCCCCGCCTAGTGTCACAGCGCACACGGAGCTGCATGCCGACGACTGCCAATACCACGAGTGCAAACTACCTGATGTTTAGCTTGCTGTGGACCAACCTCTTCTTTCCCTGTGGCACCTCAGCTCCTTTGCACAGTCCATGCTGTTCCAGGTGGGAGGAAGCACAGGATGTGACCCCACGAAGGGGCCACTTCATCGGAGCGCTCTGAAGGAATCTCCAAGTGAACAGAACAGGCATCGGTGTAAAAAGCTCTTGTGCCGAGGCCCACCCAAACCCACCGAAATTGGCTGTGCCGCAGGCCTTAAACCCTAAACCCCAGAACCCCTACACACTAAACCTGAATTCGAACCAGGCGCGCGGCGGAACTGTGAGTTCTACAACACAGCAGATGCACGCATGGTACTGAAGCATGCTGTAGGTGGTTAAACTGGTCGAACTACGTAACCGAACCGGAATCAGTAGTGCTGGAACGGTCTCGCATGAAAGCAGACAGCATAGTGTGCGTGACAACCTGCATCCATCCTCAAGGTGGCATTCCAAGTTGTCATTGTTGTATCCTTCTTGGAGGATCATGGGACTTGGTAAGTATGGTAATATGTAACTTTGCGCTATAAGTAGTCGTAATGGTGGTTATCGTATTCGTTACGAACACCTATGATCCGTTTAAGTATCAGTTGCTGATAACCCTAACAAGCACGAAAGGGTTTCTAAACCAGCATGTTTCCGCAACTCTGCGACTCTAAACCCTATCCCCAAAAGCCTAAACTCATAAACCTCCAAAGCCTACAGCCCCAAACCCCTAAAGCCCCAAAGTCCTAAAGCTCTAAAGACCTGAAGCCTAAACTCTAAAGTCCTGAACCCCAAACCCCTAAACCCTAAACCCTAAACCCCTAACCCCTAAACCCCTAAACCCTCCTAAAGCCCTAGACCCGAAGCCCCTAAAGCCCAAAACCTTAGCAAAGGTCAGCCTGCCAGCCATTGACGAGAGGGAGGCGGCTGAGGTGCTTAGGGCCGTGGAGGGTGTGTACATGGTTCCTGGTATTGATTTTTTAGTGGGAATTCAAGTTTTCAACAGGTTTCTGGTAGATTTGTTTGTTTTTGTTGTGTTTAGGGCTCTTGGGATTTTGAGGTTTTGGGGTTTGGGATTCTGGGGTTTAGGTTTTAGGGGTTTAAGGTGGTTGAAGTTTTATTATGGGTTTGGGATTCGGGTTTCAGGGTTGAGGGGTTTGGGCTTCAGGGTTCCTCTACGGGCCCGATACACGTCCTTTTACTACTTCGGGCTTTGTACGCTCTACACAATCGAGGGTCTATGGGCTTTAGGTCTCAAGCTTCAGGGTTTCGGTTTTCGGGTTTGAGGCATTGGCTTAAGGTGTTACTGGCCAATTCAAGGTTTGAGAATTCAGGGTTTGAGGTTACGGGCTTAGCTCTAGAGCAATCCCCATCAGCCTCGTTTTCGCAGGCATTTATGGACTCGTCTGCTCACTTGTGGTAATTACCCGCCGTTATTCTTTCAATCCGAGGTTATGGTCCGCGTCATAAATATCCCCGTCCGAGTGCCTTCGTTGTGCCAGCAATGTCGGTTGAACACCAGGGAGTATGAGATCAGCAGAAGTGGTTTGCATGGCTTGGACCGTCGCCGCGATGAACATAGCAGATGCAGCAGGGTCGTCATAAAGGACTTGACCCCAATGGTTGATGTTTTCATATCAGTTACTGCCACTCTTTACATCACTGCGATCACAACAAGCTCCTAGCAGTTTTCATAAGCTTCATGGCCGTCTCTCGTAATCATTCGCGGTTCATACTAGAATAAGATGAAAGGCATGGTTAACAACCTGATATTTCTAGTCATCGACGGCACCCGTCAGTGAACAGCGAAAAGCGAAAGGTGCAAGGTTGATAGCAGCAATGTCCTCCAAGTCTAAAAGGTAGTTTATTATTTGGGGCGAAGGTAAGGTAAACCCTAAACCCCACTAAAGCCCGAGTTTGCTATGTGGGGCTAAAGGCTAAGGCTAAGGTAAGCCCTAAGCCCAACTAAAACCCTACCTAAGCCCTAAACCCTAAAGCCAAGAATCGAAACCCTATAAACCCTAACCCGCAGACCCTGAGCCCTAAACCACTAAACCCCTAAACCCTAAGCCCGAAACCCTAAACCCTGAGCCCTGAACCCTAACAGCCAAGATGAGGCCTTCGTGTCTCAGCTCGTACGGAGAGGTCAGGATCGACTATTGGGTCCCTTGTCGCAGGAGGAGGCTCGACTGGGTCTTCCGACTTAGGCGTTGGGGGGTTTCGGGTTTAGGGTTGAATGCATAGACTCGGTGTTAGGGGTTTAGGATTTAGGGTTGAGGAGGCTCGACTGGGTCTTCCGACTTATCGGGTTTTGGGGTTTGGGCTTTTGGGGTTTAAGGGTTTCGGGGTTTTGGGGTTTGAAGTTTATTGGGGATTAGGGTTCAGGGTTTGTTGTGCAACATCGCATAAGCGACCGTATCTTGTGGCTGCGGTTTGGAGTGCAACGTAGTATGGCAATTGGCACCTAAACCCTAAACCCTAAACCTTAACGGGCTTTTCGTCTTTTTGTCCCACCCACGCCGCTTGAGGCGGCCAAACCAAAAGCCTGAGCAGGATATATGAAGGAATAGGGTTTAGGGTTTAGGGTTTAGGGTTTAGGACAATAAACCCTTAGTTAACCACTAAGCCCCAACACCCTAAACCCAGCCCCTACACCCTTGACCGGAAAGCCCCAAACCATACCTAAACCCACTTTGTCAGGGTTGCTCCTCTCGTAAGGCCTTTGGTCTTCTTATAGGTGTGTGTATCCTTTATCCCTAAACCTAAAACCCCAAACTCCTAAACCCTAAACCTCCACACCCTAAACCTTGAGCTCTGAAACCCTGAAACCCTAACCCTCCCCCCAAAAGAAACAGTTGTAACTTCTGTCTTCGTGCCCAGACCTTCCAAAACCCCTTAATTAAGCAATACACCTTAAATTATAGTAGGATCCCTAATATGATTTAAGGTATATTCCTTAATTAAGGGATTTTGGAAGGTCTGGGAACTTCTGTCTTCGTGCACAGGCCCTCAAGCGCCTGCAGGGTGAGAAGCTCCTCCGTGGCTGTGACCAGTTGACCAAGGACAGGGGTTTAGGGTTTAGGGGTTTAGGGGTTTAGGGTTTAGGGGTTTAGGGTTTAGGGGTTTAGGCTTTAGTTGACGAAGGACAGGACAGGGGTTTAGGGTCGATTTAGGCTTTCACCCAAGGGTCCAAAAGACCCAATAATGAGGTACTCGGCTTTAGGATAGCAGTTACGTAGGTTTATAGGATTTGGGAATTTGGGAGAGTGTATGGTTCTTGGATACTTGGACCCTTTGGCTTTCGGTTTTTGGGGGATTCAAAGCTTTGGGGAGATTATGCACGAACAGAGAACAAAGGATGCAGCAAGGGTCCATGAGGGCTTATCACCGTCCTACGATCCCATAGTCAGAAACCCTGTGAAATACAAGGTCTATTCCTGAGTTTTGGGCTGTTGCGCTCTCTGACTTTGGAGAGGTTCCTCATTTCGTCGATTGTTTCATCCGTTTTTCAACTGGAACCTACAGGTTCTTGAAGCGTTGCTTGTCGTATCATTCGAGTGCTCTGAGCCGGGCGCTACTGATGTAAGACCTCCACAAGTTCATACATAGTACAACCCCAACGCCCAGTCGAATAACTGAAGCACTTGGGCGAACCCCAAACCCCAAGCCGTAGACCCTGAAACCCTACACCGCGACTCGGCCGAGCTAAGAAGCGCAGGCTGGTATCGCGAAAGGCTTACCTAAACTTTATATAACCTACCTTTTCAAGGTTGCGTAATCAGATTTGCTGAGTTCCTCCTTTTAAGCCCATCTACCTAGACCCCCAAACTACCCTCAATTTTGCTTCAAAGACCCACTATTCAGGACCATAAGGGCTCCATTAAAGGGCCATTTGGGGGGTCCTAGTATGGTAGGGTTTTGTTGGGTAACGCAGAGATCCCAATATCCCTTAGTATTATGGTTTAAGGTATAATCCTTAGAAGGGGCCCCCATTCTGTAATAGTGGGATAATATATATATATATATATATATATATAATTGGGCCCAAATATAATCCTTATAGTCACTATTACAGGGTGGGGGCAGCTTTAATATAATCCTTAATTCAGGGGTATTCCCTAAGGCTCCATGTACCCATATAGTATATACTTAGGCCTGAAAGTACCTACATAGGGACCCCTTTCAGGCCTAAGTAGCTACTATGAAGGTACATGGAGCCTTTGGGATTGGTATCTGGGAAGGTAAGGCTCCCGATCCGAACCTTCATGCGCTACCCAGAGACTCCAATACCCCATAAGGAATATACCTTAAATTATAGTAGGATCCCTAATATGATTTAAGGTAGATTCCTCAATTAAGGGATATTGGAGTCTCTGGGTAGTATGTTTTGTCTGAAGCGCAAGACCCCTTTAGTCCTAGTGCAACCCTACCTAGAGCAACCGGTGTACCTAGAAAAGAGGATATCCCGTAGTCCTTGTGCAACACTATCTAGAGAAATCAGTGTACCTAGGAAAGAGGATATGGCCCTAAACACATGGCACATGTTCCGTCATTTTCCTGTTTGGAGATACCTAGGTTACTCTAGGTGAACCTTAGACCCTGAAACCTAAACCGTTTGAGCTTGGGCTCGGGGCTCAGAGCAGCATCTTATCACTAAGGGTCCATGTGCCCCAAGTAGTATATACTTCGGCCCCAAAGTATCTACATATCGCCGAAGTATATATCATTTGTGTACATGGACCCTTGGGGTTTTGAGATCCGAGCATTCCGTGATGGTCAGCCTCCAGATTGCCAGACTCCCGATCCGAAACTCCTCATAGTCAACCCTGAAGCATAATATACAGGGGCCTTAATAATTTGACTGGGGTTCCGAAGAGGGTGTCTATAAGGGTTACTATAAGGGATACTATAAGGGTACCATAGTATAGAGCCTTCATAATTAGAATAGGGTTTTGGGGCTCATTATGCTATATTCATAATAAGAGCCCCCAAAGTAGTGTTGGTAAATATTTAGGCCCCTACATTACGCTTGTAATTCTGCCTAGCCAATGCCGCGAATCAGAAGAGACGAAGAGCCACTGACTGCCTCTGTTCAGGGATCCAAAAAGCACATGAGCATAAGCATTTTATAGGTATATCCCTACCTTATTGGGCTTGGCTTCATTATAAGGGGGTTTATATGGGATGTCCCTATCCTGATTTTTCCTTATGTGCTTTTTTGCGGCCCTACCTGTGCTGGAGGTTCTCCAGAAGGTGGATGAAGTCACCGTGGCGGACCAACCTCTCTTTTCGCAGGACTTCTTCTTCCTTCGTCTTCCGGCATCATGCTGTCTTATTCCCAGACCTTCCAAAATCCCTTAATTAAGGAATATACCTTAAATCATATTAGGGATCCTACCATAACTTAAGGTATATCCCTTAATTAAGGGGTTTTGGAAGGTCTGGGTTCCGGTGTTGGGATTCCGCTGTTGGGCCTTAGAGTTCGGTCGTTCTTACGAGTAGGTTTTCCATGCACAGAGCGCAGGGCTTCTTACAGCGTTGGGCGAGTTGGCGACTTGCTGTTGACAACCGGGTCGCAAGTTTTAGTTGTTTAGCCGAGTTTAGCCAATCGTTGCAGCAGTTGTCCTGTTTTTATTAAGCCCTAAGCCCTAAACCGTTTGCGGTCTTTGTGGGGGGTCAATCCATTGCACGTGCTAAACGCAATGTCAAGCTTCCTCGGTAGGCATGCCCCAAGTCCGCAATATATACGAGGACTCATCAGAGCACTCCGTGAGAACGACCCCATTGCGATGAAGGTGCAAGTCTGCTGAAGTTTCAATGCATCAGATCTTGGAAGACGCCGGTCTTTTGCACAAGGAAGTAATAGCAAGTTATTTAAACACCAACAATTCAACTGAGGTTCCAGGCAATAGCGAATCCTAAATTCCTAAACGCTGAGCCCATAAACCAAGCTTAATCCCTAATCTGTGAGATTCTCAACCGCCAAAACCGAAAATCCACAGCCCCCAACACCATGAAACCCGTATAAAAGCGGCCATCAGATCAAGGGGGAAAAGGAGGGACCCTTAATAAGGACCCCTACCCTATAATGGGCTATATAATGGGTATATAATAGCTATATAAAGGGTATATACCTAGGGGTCCTTATAAAGGGTCCCTCCTTTGACCCTTGGATCAGAGGATCCTCGAAATACCTTAAGTCATATGAAGGATCCTACTATAATTTCAAGTATATTCGAAAATTAAGGGATTTTGGAAGCTTTAAAGGCATCCGGGTTACTGTACGGTTCATTAATTTCTACTTATGAGATCATGGGACATAGTAACTAGGGTTATAATTAGGGTAACTATACTTCTAACCCCAATTAAGGTACTTATACCCTTACTTACTACGTCCCATGATCCTCCAAGTAGGGCTGCTAGAAGCTTCGGAAGAGGGGTGCGGAAGTGGCCACTCACTGAGAAGGTTATGGTTTAGGGCTTGGGGTTTGAGGTTCAGGGCCTCCGGCTACAGCTTGTTGTTGCAAGTGCTGCTGCCATACGTAGTCTTATTGTCATGTCGTCAGTCAGGGTTGAGGGTTTGAGCTTTCGGCTTTAGGGTTTAGGGTTTAGGGGTTGGGTTTCGCCGGTTTGGGGGGTAGGGGTTCCACCTTCCGCAGCCACCACGGCACAAGTACACGTCCAACAACTTCCTTCACTTGGGGCCGCGGCGCCAGGACTTGGGTGAAACCCGTAGGGTTCCTTTAAAGGGATCTATGAAAATGACTACAAGGGCTACTATAAGGGTTTAGTACAGAAGCCTTAATAACTAGAATAGGGTCTGGGGGCATCCTTTAAAGAGGTTACTATAAGGGCTGGCTGCTAGAAGGGTTCAGTATAAGGCCTTAATCATTAGAATAGGGTTTTGGGGGTATAGAGTTCGGAACCCGCAGCCCAGAAGTTTCATCGCAGCCGAAGCCCTAAATCAGCGTTTAGGGCTTAGGGGGGTTTGCACATGTACCTTCGCAGTAGATGCTTAAGCCTTAAAGTGCTCCTTGCATAGGTACTATAATAAGGCCTAAGTATATACTATATGGGTACATGGAGCTGTAGGGAGTGTTACAGCTTGTGTTGTTGAAGCCGGACACTTGTTGGACCACTTGCATCCGAGAGTCGGAAGGATTACTGTTACAAGAGTGGGAACCCTAAGGGTTCATGTACCCAAATAGTATATACTTTGGCCCCAAATGTACCCTTGTAGGGATTACTTTAAGGCCGAAATATATACGATTTGGGTACATGGACCCTTAGGGAAGAAGCCCAGCAGCATGATTCCGCCTTCTGACGGGGATTCGGCAGGGGTCCAAAGAACCCAAGAATTACATGCTCGGTTTAAGGATAGTAGTTATTAGAGGCTAGGATGTTGGTGAGTTTTTGATTATTAGGTACTTGGACCCTTGCGGATTCGGCAGGCTTGCTTAGGAATTGCCTACTCCAAGTAAATGCGGTAACAGGCTCCGAGCCTGCTCCAGCTCAGGGTCGAGGTAGGATAAGCAGTACGATTATGTTATAGTTGGCTTATATGTTTGTGTGCATATATGTGTATATACATATATATATATATATGTTTATATTGCTCTTTATTGCGTCATCTAATTCCGAATTTTTCGTATTTATTTAATCTGATTCCATATATCTTGATCTGTAAATTAGCGGCGTGTCTTAAGTCAACCTTGCCTTCCATCTTTCTTGCCGCAGGACGAGATTGGCAGGCATGTTGCCTGGCTGAAATTCCCACAGGCTCCTAATGTGCTTAGTTGAAGCATCTTCTTTGGGATCTAGTTGTGTGGATCCTTTAGCCACAACTTTAGTATTTAGCCTCTACGTGGACCCACTTTCGCCGGAAATGCAGGATTCGTAAACCCCGTGGTCATCGCCCTGCTCACCCCACTCCCCTGCCTGGGGCCTGAAGCTTGCGAGTTCAGTTCCAGTTCCTAAGCGCTTCCATTGCGTGTGGGGTTGGAATGCTTTAGGCTAGGGGTGGGGTTTCAGGATTAGGGGTTTAGGGTTTAGGAAACCCCCTAACCTTCAGCTCTAAATGCAGTTTCAATCCCTGAAACCCTAATTAATGCCTTAATGATAAAAAGCGCCCCGTCCGTACTCGGGATTTTGATTGGATCCGAACGTTGAAGCCCTTTAAGATAGGGGTGTTTGCATCTTAGGTTTACATACGCCCGAAAGCCCGAACCCTCAACCATTATAAACCTTAGCCAACCTATCATCCCCAATGAAACCCTTGCAAACCCTGCACTCACCCTCCAGCAGAGCTCTCGGAAACTCAACCTCCTGAATTTTCAATCCTGAAGCCTAAAACCCTAAAACCCAAACTCTAAAACTGGCAACCCTCAAATCTAAACTCTTAACAAGCCCCACAAGAGCCACGCTGTTAAGGCTACGCATCGTTTGGGGCATCGAGCGAAGCATTACTGGCTTCTCTGAGGAGGAGGCGTGGGCCTAAGTAGGACTTGGATGAGAGGTTTAGGGTTAAGGGGTTCAGGGTTTCGGGTTTAGGGTCTAATTAGGGTCTGGGGGTTTAGGGTTTAGGGGTGTTGCGTTGAGGGTTTGAATTGGTGTTTAGGGTTTCGAGTTTACGTGTTACTAACTCTTAGGGTTTCACAAGGGTTTGGGGTTTGGGGATGTATTCGGATCGTATTTCCTTAAGTTGTAGGGTTTTAGGGGGTTTAGGATTGTCGCTCTTCGCAGTTTAGGCTGGTTTTCCCCAGTTCGGTTTCAGGTTGGGGGTTTTATAGGCTTTAGGGTTTAGGGGTTTAGGGGTGTAGGGTTTAGGGATTTACGATCTTCGCAGGTGTAGTTTTGAGTTTAGGGTCTAGGGTTTAGAGTTTAGAGTTTGGGGGTTTAGGGTTTAGGGTTTTAGGGGCTTACTAGGGCTCAGGCTTTAGGGGATCTTTAGGGTTTACCTAGAAGCTCATAGTCTACCCCCTTTTCAGGGTACTTACTTTTCTATATAACAGATCCTATCTAAATAACTAGGTACCCTGAAAAATAGGTACTCTACCCCTTTTTGGGGGCATCTATTTTTCTAGAACAGATCCTACCTAAATAACTAGGTACCCTGAAAAAGAGGTAGGGTATGAGCCTCTAGTGAACCCCAGAAAGTTGGAATAGTGCTGGAGCCCTAGTACTAGTATGATGTCTTTATATAAGTCCCTAAAAAGGTGGGTTATTTTAGGGTTAAGGTATACAATACTCTTCAGGATTGGGGCTATTGGGTTTCCAACTTTTGGGTATGCTTGGAGGGTCAGGGGACTTAGTAAGCAAGGTTATAATTACCCTAATTGGGCCAATTGGGGTTATAAGTACTTATAAGTATAGTTACCTTATTTGCAACCTAGTTACTAAGTCCCATGATCCTGTAAGTGGGCTATTGGGTTTCCAACCTTTGGGTCGGGTCCCGGGGCTTCGGGTAGCCCGGTCTATTTCGCCGCCGCTGCTCAGGTGAAGTCGATGAGGATTCTGGACCTGAAGGCCTGCCTTAGGTTTATAGGGTTTAGGGGTTTAGGGGTTCCGGGGTTAGGGGTTTAGGGTTGCCCTGGGTTGAGGGCTTAGGGGGTTTAAAGGTGGAGGGCTTTGGGGTTTAGGGTTGCAGGGCTTCAAAGTTTAGGGTTTTAGGGTTGAGGGTTTAGGGTCTTAGGGTTACAGGTTTTTTGAGGTTTAGGCTTTCGGTGTTTAGTGTCTAGGGATAGTGGAGTTTTGTAAATCAGCCGCAGGTTCGGGGCTCAAGGCTTTGACTTTGCCTTCGAACGCTTACGCAGCCTGCAGCCAGGCGATTTTCGCAGAGTTGGTCGGCACGATGCTTCTGATCCTCATCGGCTGTGGTGCCTCAGCTAAGTCAGGAGTTGACCTTAAGCCTCGGAGGTCACTGATCAACGTTTATGCCCAGATGTTTGCGGGAGTCTTTTGCTGGCATGGCTTGCCCGACTTCGAGGGTGAAGCTAAGAGGCATACGGTTTTTGCTAGGGATCTAAGGACTTGTTTTTTACTTTTTTGGGGGCTATAAGGCTTTAAGCTGATTTGATCCCTAGGGTTCTAGGTTAGTTACAAGGTTTCAGGTTTTAAGGGTTGGGGTCCATCAGCTTGCGGGAGATGGCTTTTCGTCGTCGCTCGGCATTGAGTCACCCGAACCCCGACTACAGAGGGAACCGGGCCTGACTTTTGAACTAAAGGCCAGACAAGCTCAGGTTCCGACCTTCAGTCTCCATTGTAGTTCCTTTGTTTGGTTAACCAGTCTTATGGTTAGGATCCTACAATAGAGATTTTGGTCAACCAAAAAAAGGAACTACAATGAAAACTATATAGGTAGTATCCTGGAACGTCGAAGCCCCTTACCCCTTCAGCACCTTATACCACCCTGAAGATACTGGGGTTCTTGCTAGTTAAGGAATTGCATTTAACAGGTTTAACTAATTATATGGTTTCTGCTCCATGGTAGCTTAAATGAAGTTCTTTAGCAAGAACCTAGAATAGCTTTGATGAAGCACTCAATTGCTTGCAAGGTGTGGCGTGCGCTTACGGCCCCAGCGATGGCCAAACCCGACTTCTCGTAGCTCTTGCGTTTGGAGGTGGCGTGATGGTGCCTTGGCTTCGGGGTCTCAGAAAGCCCCAAAGGTAGATTCAATTTTCTGCCTCCAAGCATACGAATACATTCTCGATTGGTATGTTGCTTCCTGCCACCCTTTTTAGAGAGAATCCGTTTTCCGTTTCCTAATTTGTTTTAGGTGTTTAGGGTTTCGGGTTGCGCATGGTCGCCTGTGGGAATCAGGGAACATACTGTTGATGGACAAAATCCTGCATGACCCTAAGGACTCTAAACTATGGGAATTATGGTATATAGTATATACCTTATAATGGGTAATGCAGGATTTTGTCCATCAACAGTAGTATGTAGTACGTAGGCTAGAAAGCAGGCGGAGCATGTTTGGCGGCTCAGGGGTTCGTGGTTCACTGGGTGTAAGGTAATTGGGTTCTAGGCACTAGGACCCAGAGTAGGCCCTTATTCCCTTGTTTAAGGTTTAGGTTCCCTTATAAACCCCTTTAAACCAAAAAGGGCACCCTTTTAATTCCCAGGTTACTCTTAGGGCAAGGGCAAGATTATGAACAAGACCTGGATCCAGGGATATCGGAGTGAGGCCATCGCCTATGCCATCGGCCATCACAGCGGTGGGCAGCTGAACTGCGCGGTGACTTTCTCGCGGCCGGGGCTCGAATCAGTGATCCCAGGGCGCACACCTAGGGTCCTTGTAACCCTAAGGATTCCATTTCAAGGGTTGCTTTAAATGCAGAGAGAGTAGGGTCGACATGATTACCTGCATTGTACATGTGCTTTGGCCTTAGACAGGTTCCTTTGTAGGCATAGAGTATATATACACCCTAAGGATCCATAGTCCCAGATAGTATATACTGAGGCCTTTAAGTATCTACCGTTTGCATTAGGCTGCCAAGGCGGGTTTATCAGAGTTCTAAAGTTCTACTAAATGCTGCATAAAAAGCTTTTAAGGTCCCCAGAAAAGTGCAACAAGACTTGCAGATTGTGGGGAAAGCTCTGATTCTGGCCCCAATTAACACATAAAACAAGAGGCA